>JAANSM010001589.1:0-17875 GCA_036850725.1 Orchesella villosa
TAAAGATTATTGGCCAAAAATGTGGAAGTAGCATCATCTAAATATTCACATCATCTAAAGTCTGATAAAAAAAAATCTGCCGTTATGAACGAGCTTTCAAGAAAATCGTTCATCTTGCTTGTGATTGTTAACTACATACATACTACCAACATCAACTAAGTATATATAAGCCCGTATTTTTGTAAAGCGTAATTACAGTGCGACTGTCTACAAGGCTATTTCTCTTTAATAAATGGTTTCTCAGTGCTTTTGTGCTATGTATTACCTTGGGCTTTGCGTGGGAGTCTTATGTTTTAATGACCATAGAACCGTCAGCATTAAATCAGCAATCATCATCGCAGTCATATTACCATTTCATATTAAACGAAGTATTTAGAGAGCGAGAGCGAATGCATCTTCTTCATGTAGATATGTGTTTGTACAATTTGATTGTTTGTTAGGTATCTGTTAAAAAATGACTTTGTTAGTTTTTGGAAAGTGTCAACATTTGAATTTTTTGAAGTAATACTTTTGTCGTTAAGAAAATATAATTGGGAGAAAAATCAAGGCCACTTTATTTTAGCTTATGACGCAAAAGTTTTAGCAGCAGTTGAGTATTATGTTTACTTAATACAGTTATAGTTAAGTCGTATTTAAATTGCAGTCTTGCATGTTTCTTCAACAAGGATGCGTCTGAATGGGAAGGTTACAGTATGTAAAGGCTGGAAGAATGTTTTAAGATGCATAAAATACAAGTATTTCAAGTGTGTATTTTATCTTCTGAGTTGAATGCAATTTTTGATATTATTTGCTTTATGTTTGATAAAATGGTGATATTAATGGCCTGTTTAACAGCTTTAAATTGTATACATTCCTTTGACTTTGACTTTAACACCAGCCTGGAGCGGAAGTCATCCCTTAGTAAGGACACTAATAAAAGCTGCTACGCACATGTATAAAACATTGTATTTGACATTCAACATTGGTCAAATTTCATTGTCAAGCATTTCCCACGTAGGTATACAATTATGACTCTAATAATTACAATGGAAATTGTTTTTATTACCATTAATGACTTGGTTTGATACAAACTGCTGATGAAAAACAATCAATTAAAAGGTTTCCTTAAAATTAAAAGGTATAAAATTATACATATCAATAACATATCAAATTCGCACCTATTTGAATATAATTTTTGTAGCTTTATCAGGCCTTTTAAAGATAGCATAGTTTGTTAACTTACATCGATTAATATTTAACATTATGGATTCCAAAATGAATGACCTTGCAAAAACCTGCAATTTAAACAATAAAAAAAATCATCAATTTAATTCGCTTCATTCCATTCATGTTCATTTTGTATTTGAACTTGGTGTACTTAGTACTTACATTACTTACAAGAATTATCACAAGTGGCTCTATCAATCAATGCCTTTTTATAGCTTCAATATTTAATATCAGTTTAAGGTCCTGTATACCATTTTAGATATAAATTTTGTTCTCTCATCATACCCCATTATTTCTATTAAAGCATTTTGGTTGTACAGTATCCTTCAATAATCAAGACGTTTGCAATGATTTTTCTTGACGGTTGCGTGCAACGTCTCAAGTAATAGAATTGATTGTAATTCGGAATCTTTCAACAAGTTTTGTACAATTTTTATCGATTGTGTAGTCGTGATTGGAATGATTATATTAGGTAATTTGTACTGGCTACAGATTCAGTTACACTAGATCTCCTTGTTCATCTTTAAATGATTTTTATCTACATCATATCTCATCGCTTTTTAAGTAAAAGTCCAAATTTTTCAGAGTGCCAAAAACTATTTTTTAGCTTACGAAAGCGATCCTAAGATTAAATTCATTTCTGTTGCAATCGTGTGAGTATACGTTTATGTATATAAAACCTTTACAATGCAGTAGAAGATGAATGTGTGATTGAAATAGCCAAACCACTCCATAGCCTTTAACTACATAGTTCGGTTTAGGTAATTGATGTCGAACTCTGAGCATTAGTTTCTATTGTAAAAAGTACATCTTGGCAAAACACACGTAGACCCTCAATAATTTTTAATGGCAGATGCAAATTGACATTGAATTTTGGTGAACGAAAGTTACAGTTCATTCAGTGGTTGTCTTGATTTACTTTTATTCGTAAACTATATCTATTCATTCTTCATACATTTTTAGCTCAGTAGAATCACTTACTTGAGCAAGGTTATGATGAAGATGATCATCAACAATTCATTCTCAAGTTAATCGAGAATTTATTGCTTCAAGACTGACCAAGTCACGTAAAAATCATTTGTCGTTTTCTGAACCATTTTAAGAGTCAACACGCGGAATTTGATAATGATAACTGAAGAATGTATCCTAAATGCTAACCTCACGGCTACCTAATGAAGTGTGAGCTATATTTTGTTTGTTCATTTTTGCAATAAATGGTCGGTGACTTGTCGACACGTACAACGTACAACCCTAACATTAAAAGAATGTTTTAATGGCTTTGGAAGTCAATCGTCATAAAATCACTATATTCTATATTATAATCAAAATGATATGATCGTCTGCTCACTGCAGTTCACCATTGACCATGTTCTTGGCATCAAAGTGTTATGTCATGTCACCAGTCCGCCGCATGTATAGGTATATCGACGTCGGCTAAGCAGCAGCTATATTGATTATGATGACCTGGCTTGTTTTTACTCATTTGAATTCTTTTGTGGACAAGAAATAGGAGACAAAAGATGACGATTTCCTTTATGAATGCCATATGCCATCCATTTTTCATGCTTCTGACGCAGATGAATAAGGTTATAATATTTTCGACAGAAGTGAAAACTAGATTGTCATTGTCATTACCTTCAAAAAATAAATTAAAGATATATATTCATAGCCACAACAGCGTGCCAAAGGGTCGTTCGTCGTTCGATGCCTATTTTTATTATCAAGTTTCGATATCCTGAATAAATGATAAAATAAAATAATTTTATGCAATTTCTACAAATAGCAAGTGGCAAGTGGTGCTCCTTATGACCAAACTAATGTCTGAAGGTAATGCGAGAGTTGAGCTAACAGCACGGATGTAGTAATCAGCATAAGTACATTATATGAGCTAACGGAAAAAGTAAGTTTGCATCACACTTCTGTGAATTTGATTCCAAAAACGTTGAGTTTTGTGTGTTGTGTTACTATAAATATTATTACATGCCTTTAAGTACATATTTTGAGTGTTACTTAAAGAACTGACGTGATCTTGATCTAAATAAATATCATGATATTGGCATTAGTGAGAAGATTAATATAAAAGATAGATTTGCTACTAACTTAACACCTTTGCATATGCAATTTGTACAGTTTTACTTATCTCATATTAGCTGGCAATGTGCTACAAAAATATAAACCTTTGCCATCCATTCATGAGATGCAAGATTGTATTTATTTATATGCATTGCATTAAGATATGCTTAAGGTATTGTAATTAAGAATGTAGGTATGCAGCGTATATTGATAACATTCTTCATTGAGCTACAATGCTAGATTCTTATTCTTCGTTTTGAAGTTAATTATATGTTATGCTATAGCATACTTCAATCAACACTATTTTCCATGTAATATAAATCATGCCCTTTTTACTTTTAAAATTTTGAACCGTTGAAAGCGAATGAGGTCTCCAAAAAAAGTTGGGTTTTCTGTGCCACAGAGTATCAAGACCACGACTTGTATTTTTCATAAAAAGGGGGGTTTTAATGGGAATAGGGAAGTTGAAGTTGGCAATACAATGGCAAGCCAAGAGCAGAGCCACATTCAAGTATGCATTAAATTGATCTTGTAATAAAACTCTGCTATCTTCTTTACCATTTAATGTTCATCTTTTGAAATTATCGTACAATACTTAATATTCCTTTTGCTTTCAGAACAAGTGAAGTTTTTTCTTGAGCTAAGTATATATATATGTTTTCATGTACTTAAATATTTGCAAGAACTCGAATCGATTTCGATTTCATGTGAGTGTCATATGTCATATCATCTACGCCAAGGGTTTATGTCTTAAGAACTTGTGAAACTCCTCATATTTTTATTTTTATCAACATATAGATAATATATGCATATAGGTAATGTAGATCAAAGTGACAATGAATTGCATGCGACACAGAGATGACGTAGCCGCAGCATTATAAAAACCACAAATTTCAAATGGAATTATAGGAACCCTTCCGAAATATTGCAAAGGAAACAGTACATCTCATAGCTCATGTACATACTAAACCCAACAATTTGCATTTTTCGTTCCCATCAATCATCTTCTCCCTACCTGTATTGCACCATTGAATGCAAGAGTCGTACTACGCAATTGTGGACTACGCTAGATGAGCGCTGGTTCATTCATGAATCGATTTACTATTTCAGCGTATTGCATGAAACGGTATCACTTAAACTGAAGTCCGTACATACTTTTAATTGAATGCAAGAGTCACACTACGCAATTGTGGACTACGCTAGATGAGCGCTGGTTCATTCATGAATCGATTTACTATTTCAGCGTATTGCATGAAACGGTATCACTTAAACTGAAGTCCGTACATACTTTTAGCCATGGCTGTAATATCGAATCCAACAATGCAATCAATTATATACCAAGTTCTATATATCATGTGCCTTATCCGCATAATAGGCTTCGAAGAACATTACCTACTTTACAGTATTGCATTACAACTTTATACTTACGTTTCTTACTCAAGCGATTATTAAGAGCCCCACAATATTGCACCGTGGAATATGAACACACGTTAAATTAAAAGATTACTCGTATCGTATCATAATATAACTCACACCAAAGTTAAAATACGTTTATTGCTTGCATCTCTTGCATACCCTTTGCAACAAAGCTTTAATCTAAACTATCGAAATGTATGTCTATTTTATGCCAGTAAGATAAGTCGAAGCAGAGTGACCACTTCTTTCAAAGAAACCATACGCTTATAGCCATTAGTTTAGCTCAGGTTAAAAGTGAAGTTAAAACAAAGATATTGAAAGCGAATTACCTAGTTGAGCTTTTAGTTGAGTTAAATAGCAAATTTACAAGAACAAAGGGGCAAACGCATACTCAACTCACTCACCTTTGGCTAGTTTGGCTCTACTAGAATCCTTCTTAGTTTCAGTTATATTTTTAGAGCTATAAGAGTATATAGCGTGATCTTCACAGTTTTTCCAAGAGCTCCCTTTTGACGCGAATTCAGCCCAGCATATCGTCATGTTAAAGTTGTCAATATGAATCCACACTATTTCATTATCGTCACTTCATGACACTCAAATCAAATCCCATCACGACAATTCTTTTGGCATTTACTCACAAAAATTTCAGTCATTTTCAGTGTGGTGTGCGCCTTCATTTACATTTACCTACTTGATAAATAAGCTTAAGTTGTAAGTAAAGCTGAGAATCACACATTGTTGCGGTTGCTGATCTCAAATCATGAACCGTAGTAGAGTATGACTTTGGTATAGAGATAGATATTCCTTCACCAATGGCTCTTCTGCACCATGCAGAACAGAACTGACAATCTGTGTGTATGTGTACTTAATATAAACGCATGTCTGCGTAAAGTTTTTTTTCTCTTTGTTGCCCTACGACAATGTGATGCTATATTGTGATGTGATGTTATATTAAAGTATTGTTGTTTGTAATTCTCTTGCGCAGTGTAGTACTGAATTAAGAGGCGAAGCGTTAGGACACACCATGAACAAAAAAGTCATGAAGCATGCATGCTTGCATGCACCGTTGTTGGGTTTGTTGGTGTTTAACTAAATTATTTTTGGAGTGACCACTCTACTGCTGCTGCACTACCACAAGTATATTATTATCANACTCTACTACTGCTGCACTACCACAAGTATATTATTATCATTATATTTTTAGTGTAAAACGGAGTTTGATTTGGGGACAAAAATTTTGCAGGAGAGTTTCTATTGAAATTTTGAGCCTGTGAGTGAGCTAAAAGCGTAATATATTTAGCAAAAAAAACTTATTATATATCAGGAGACGGGCTCAGTTCATCATAATAGGCAAAGCCGGTTAGGTTGGTGTTTGTGGTTGTGTTTTGAGCAGTGAGTTTAAGAGTGTTGTTTGTAAACAGTGACCAAATTATGGTATTGATTTGATGGGCTTGTGTGTGTGTGAACTCCTTTTGGCACTGTGAAACAGGTTAATTTTGACACAGAGATCGTATTTGTGGTGTTTGTATTGAGCTTCAAAGCTTGGGCTTTTCAAATAAAAATGTCATATTGAAACATAACACATAACCATATTATAATATGGATATCTTATTTGATGTCGCGTCATGATCTTGAAAACTTGCGTATTATTGAAGTGACCATGACTGGTTTGAAATCGCAGCCCAAAATTGCATCGTGAGTGCATAGCTATCTATCTGTTCTCATGTTTGCTTTGCTTGTGAGCTTTGGCAAGCCCCCAAGTGAATTTGTTTTCAAAAAAGTTTTTTGTCGGGACAACTACTATGAGAAAAAGCGTTAACGAACCCCGCTTTCTTCTTAACGTACCACAAATAAACAAGGAACACTTACCGGTCCCTCAAGACACAAGAACATTTGTTGTTTTTATCAAATGTGGTTCAGAAATGAAGTATAAAGTAGAAAAGTACTTATAGCGATAAGTTAAATTAAAATATTTTGCAGAGAATACCAGGAGGCATGTTTTGAACTAAAAACGCAATTATTCATATCATTCAGTTCCTCGTGATGTGTATTGATTTTGCTACATATCAGCAACACTACATGTGACATGTGAAAGCGACATTTTTTTTGCGAAATGGCTCCTTCCTGTCATTCGGCATTGGAAAATATCAATTTGGCACTTGATTGGCTATAAGAATTGGCTTCCGGCTAGGCAAGTGATTCCCCGCAGTTATCATGAATGGACAACTACCTCCGGATCAATCTGGCTGTCATGTCAGAACCATTACTCCATCACTTTACAAAAATGTTGAGAAAGTTTCAGCTTCTTCAAAAGGAAATCTCTGCAAAAAGTTGTAAGAATGCATGTCCACCTCCATTATACCAACATCAGCAACAGCCCACTTGTAATTTAAGAAAGTGTAACAAAATAAAAATTCGGACACAGCACTTCTGCCATTGTGCTCATCCTAAAGATACCGCTTTTCATCAAAATCAAAACGATTACCTTTCAATAGCTCAGTATGATCCAAAAACGAGTCTACATGAGAGAAGGAAGTACTCCACCTGTGGAAGTACCTCATCTTCTCTTCACGATGAGCAGCAAGAACAAACCCAAGCAGGGCTGTATAACGAAGAATTGGTTGTAAACAAAGAAATTCAAAATAAGTGTGACAAAAAACATCCCTTCATTTATACAACCGGCCAGTGTAACCAAGTAATCAGTACTCGCCATTCGGAAACAGGGTTAGGATTACAACAGTCATATCCCCATGAAGAAATTGACAACCATTGTATAAGACCTGATGATGGAGGTGGTGATGATGATGATGATAATGTGAAAAGTGGTATCAGTTCAAAAACTTTTCAAGTTTTCTATTCCCCTACGTCATCCACCTCTATTTACACAGCGAAATCAACACTGTCATCATCAAAAAATAGTGACACTATTATTCATCATAATAAAACAAGTAATAATGTCACCATTAGTTTAGCTCCAACAAAGAGCAGCTCAGTCACTATTCTCCTCTTCAATTTCATCCTCCTCTCCACTTTTCTCGCCAACTCTTTAAATTATTGTCATCTAGTGCGGGGAGAAATAGTACTTTCTAAGTCTACTTTCGTCAAAGAAAATGTATCATTAGCACAGCCATCCATGCACCGTCATCAAAATCACATAATTCGTAATGACTATAATAGTAAGAAGAGAAATGCCTCTGTTGCGGATGCTCACGGTATAAAAGACTTCAATTTCAATTACAACTCGACATCATCAGGTAACAAAGGTGAAACGAGAGATGTGCCACCCTCCTCCTCAGAAGATATTTTCAGGGAAATGTTATCTAAGCCGTTGGACACCCTTGACAGAAATGTTTTACTTCAGGTAGGTCAATCTTGTAATTCTGATCTCTTACATATATGTACATTATTTCATCTTTTCTTGTCTATATATCATAAAATAATCTTCTCGTAGGATGGTATAAGTATAATATAATGCAATCGAAAATTATCATAAGGATCTTGACCCTGAGAGTTTGAAACATTTACAACAAAACTATGTATTTTCTGGTTTGCAAAGTATAAAGTATGTATTAATTTTCTAAAAGTAGTAATAATATACAAATGTGTTCTGCATATCTAATGTTACTTCTGCTCGTTGTTGTAATAAGAATGAATTTAAAAAAGTTGTTATCAAGGGATAATTGAATACAGCTTGTGAACAAGATTTCGTTTGAAGTTTGCTAGGACTGTTCGTCATAGATTAGCACAATTATCTTATGATAAACTTTCTGATGTTACTTTTGTTTAGGCACTGTATGAAAGCGTTTTAAATGTATGATGATGATGAGTTATGAATCTGTATAATTTATAAATGGTAGTTGTGGAGGATAAAACTTCTCTTAGTAAATGCTAGAAGAAAAACATCATTTTCACGCATGTTAACTCAAAGATGAATGGAAAGAGTTGTAGTTTTTTTAAACAAGCTTTTGTACACGGCTCGTTTGTCCGTTTCAGTAATTGAAGCAAATTGAAAGGTAAATACTTATCATATCGATATTGTTCGTGATTATATAATTGGTAAGAAAACAGCAAAAAAGTATGAGTGTGCAGTTATCATTTGATGATAAAAAAGGGGATGGGCTTTAGGATTTTTAGCGAAAATCATATATGCAGTATTTCTCCTCCAGTTTCATATCTTCAAGCAGGAAATTCATACATAGTTTAATGACATGTCAATGTCGGTGCTTATGACAGAGTCTCATGTCATTGGTTGTCGCTACATTGTTTCCAACCACCTTGAATTTATAGAATATGACATGTCAGACATGCGCGTGTGGTATGTTGACAGTACATCCTAGCTCAAATACGTACTAACATATCGGATGTTACAAAAACTAAGCTTATTCATACCGACATTAAAAATTCTTTCATTTAACATTGATGTGATGTTGAATTGGCCAACAAAGGCAGAATAAAACGTATTCTATATCAGTCACGTTGCGTTACACAAAAAAAGATGAAAGGGACGTGATAAAAAGTTGAACTGTTACAACAGGGTTATCATCATCGACAAAGTCATGTCCTAAGGAAGACATCGATTTGTACATTTTGCAGCTATTATACATAATTCATTATTATGCACAGAAAACTTTTTAGTTGATCGCAATCAAAGCGAAGATTCACTACAAAAATACGTGTAGCGCATGTGTGCATGCGTAGGGATTTGCATCATTGACTCACGGAGAAAGGAAGGTGATGGTGATAAATGGTATGCCTCTTACCTATATAATGCATAGTCTTCACTTCAGCTAATCAAATTCGACAAAATTCCCTTAGGTATTTTGATAAAATGTTCGTGGGTGTAAATCCTTATCTTGCAGAAGTACACAAGCAATGCGAGACTTTTTATGAGATAAAAAACCTAGTGAATACGCAACAAAACGTGGTTGGGCTTGGAGAGCTCACTTGGTGTCCTATTCTTATGCCTGTTTATGACAAACATAAACATATTATCTAGAAGAAATCAAAGGATATATAGTTAGTTTACTGTTTGCAATGGACATCACATCATAGGTATGCTAACAATTTACTTTCGAATGTGTTTATGATTAAAAGAACAAGATTAAAAACTAGTGACTGACTGTGACTGCATATATTTGGCAGTACAAATGAGTATGATTGGAATGAGGAAAAGTAGGAGACCTACATTTAAACATTGTTTTTACTATTGTAGAGTTGAGCATATCATATCTCAGGGTTTTGATTTGGGTGAAGGGCTTCTCTAATGTAAAATTATTTATGTCATGCTCATATTATCTAACTCATTTCCATTCCACTGTTAAATACATGCAGATACTCGTAGGTAGGTAATGGTCTCGACTTTTATGTCCTGTTCTGTTTGTCTGTGGTTGGGATGTTGGGAAATCGGATGTTTATGTTAGATGTTAGATGCCAGAAGAACCCAGATAAATTGTGTTACGATATGATAAAGAATCATTAAACTCAACAGTGGAATGTACACTTGGGAGTTGAGATTGAGAGTAATCACCCTCAAACGTACGTGAAATAGTTTTTTTCTCTAAAAAGCTACAAAAAGATAAAAAGCATTTAACTCAGTAAAAAAAGTTAGTTTCTCTGATCTGTTTATCAAATTCGCGATCGCTTGAAAAGTGATGAATGATAAATGAAACAATTTTGCATAAGATTGTAGAGTACACAACAAACTACCGCAAATTAACTACCGATATGATGATGATGGTGCGACGGCGACCTTGTCAGTTAATTTTAGTTCATTTGAATAAAACGCATAAACATATTTGTTCTTTTTGTGTACAACTTTTTGTTATCAGGATTGTGGACTACATGCGTTTTATTACAGTATGAACAAAAAAGGGAAATGCTTTTACTCAATGTTACGCCTTACGGATTCCAACTTGCAGTTTTTGTTTAATGAATTTATTACACTTTTGCTTACTACATAAATTCGTACCTAGATTCCAGTGATAAGGAAAGGAGGTAAATGATATATAAGTAGCCTACACATTTATGATTTATATGAATGAAGCAAAAAGTAAACAGATATACAGGAATTCATTTTTATACTTATACTTCAAGTATTATTAAGCATCAAGGTCATTACACTTGCAGTCATCAGTATATACCACACTTCGTCTACCATACCAGCAAAAAAGTATTATGTTTATTTATTATGGATTGCATTCTCATTCTCTTGATTCAAAATATGGATGTGGGCTCGTAATCTACAAAACTAGATTTCAAAGATTCAAGTTTTAAGTCTGTGATCTACTGCACTACTCAAATACTCACTGACTCACTCTTGTTATTTTCGCTTTTTAACGCCTCTGCATATATGAGCCTTGATTGGTGTATATGTAATAATACCAAATAAACTCAACCTGGGTCTGGGACTAAGATTACAAATACCAACATCAACACTCAAATAAAAGCGAAGAAAAAAATGGTACTTCATTACACTCCTTTTTTCTTTTCGTTCTTTCTCAATAACTTCATTTAAGAATCAACGGATGTCTAGGGAGTTGTTATGTGGTGTGGTGTAAAAAGCAATCATTTCAGTGCTGATTCAATCATTGTTTCGATACAAAAAAGTGGAGCTTATATGTATTATATCAAATCAAATACCACGCAGAAAAAAAACGTTCCTATTAATTTATTCGAGACTTTCATCACTTCGAGTTCAGATATAAGTAATAGGTTTAAAAAAATTCAGGATGGAATCATTAAATGATTATTGGAATAAGAGCTAATTGATTTAATTTGCGACATTGTAAACTTAAAGATTAAAGACTGACAAAGAAATCATTGTCAAATTGCCAAAGATGATTTTTTTGTTCACAGCTCACATTTATATACTGTCTGGAAAATATATCCTTGACGCAATCACAATCGTCGGCAATTAGTCTTCTTGTAACGTTTCAAAAAAGTAATACAAACACAAATGGAGGCGGAACTCATATTAGTGGAATTGTGAAGATGTCCTTCTATAAATACATGCACGTTGAATCATATCATTGTTACAAATAGCTTCCCTATCTCCATTTGGCTTTCATGAGGCATGCAAAAGTATTATATAGAAAATTATGGTGTGAGGGAACACAGGGCAATTGAACAATTTTGTTATTTATGTGAGTCAGCATGCAATCGTCATCCATTAGTGTGTTATTCTCTCCTTACAACAATTACATTTAGTTCTACGTCCCTCAACTTGGATGACTGGAATGTTCTGATAGCCTTGTCACCAACCTTATGATTGTTGCAAAACATTGGGGTAATGATGAGACATTATGGCTTAGTTATAGCTTGCTTTTGCTATGATGTTATCTTGACTTTACTATATACTACATCAGATTTCTCAATTTGGAATATACAATTAAATACAAATCATGGTGATTGGTTAAAATGAACATAACAATTTTAACACAAACCATATTTGATCATTCAACATTTAACCCTTCGTTACTCATCAAAATGTCATGTTCATTGTCAAAAATGGGTGGTAAGTCATGTCCATTAGGCAGTTTGGTTTTCTCAACTTTCAACTCATCAAAGAAAACGTGACCACAGGCAATATCCGTAGCTATCCGGATGGATGGTCGATACTGCAGGAGTTTAGAGATGAGATCAAGAGCTTCAGGTGGAGTCCTGGGCCGGAACACTTTGGCCCAAGGTTGAGGAGTAATTTGTGGGAATCTAAATTCATTGTAGTGAGGGTTCATCTCCCTAATCTCATCCTTGGCAGGTGTGCCAATCACTTTAATAATCTCCACCAATTGATCCACTCCCGAGTCCCCAGGAAATAGAATTCTTCCCAACAGCATCTCTCCTAAATATGCAGCCAGAACTCCAAACATCTATCTTCGTGGTGTAGTCAATCGCCCCAAAGATGAGTTCAGGAGCTCGATAATTCCTTGAGCAGACGTAGGACACACTTGGCTCACCACGAACGAGCTGCTTGGCACAGCCAAAGTCACATAACTTTAGTATTCCTCTGTCAGGATCAATCAGTAGATTTTGCGGCTTGATATCTCGATGACATATTCCTAACGAGTGGATATACTCTAGTGCACGCAACAGCTGGAACATGAAGAGCCGGACATAGAAGATGGGAAGGTTTTGTTTCTTAGCTGCATATCGCTTTAACACCTTTGAGAGTGTATCTGGCATGTATTCAAATAAAAGGTTGAGGTAAACGTCATCCCGTTTTAGACCATTTGAGTAGTAGAAATAGTGGAGGGTGACGACATTAAAGTGACGTAATTTTCGAATGATCAACAACTCCCGATTCTTGTAGCGCCGGTCTTGAAGAACCTTCTTTACCGCTATTATCTCTTCAGTTTCATGGAGTTTGGCTTGGAACACGACACCAAATGTTCCTGTTCCTATTGGCTTGAGAGTGGTATATTGAATCTCTCGAGGCTCTTCAGAGTCTGCGTTGAATATTGGAGTGGCGATTACAGTTGTGACTACACTCTTGTTATCAGCTTGTCGCTCGTCTACGGCTGCCAAAATTGGACCCGGGAACTTTGGTAGTTACGGAAGATTGTTTGGCTTTATGACTTCCGGCTGCCGGTGTCAAGTGAGAGATGGTGGACTTATGACGCTTGTCGGACATGGTGTGGGTACTTAGCAATTACCTAAAGAAGAGAAAATATGAATTTACGTGGTAATGACTTTTAATGAAAACGCTAAGATATGAAATAGCTGACCTGTATGCTTCTACTTATAATTATTGAAATATAATCTTCACTTTTCCACCAGACCAGTGTGGTGAAAATCTATTTCTACATGATTTTGGCAAGCCCAAATAGCTCGTACGCTCGTACAATATATTGCAGGTCCAAGATTGTTTGGCTTTATGACTTCCGGCTGCCGGTGTCAAGTGAGAGATGGTGGACTTATGACGCTTGTCGGACATGGTGTGGGTACTTAGCAATTACCTAAAGAAGAGATAATATGAATTTACGTGGTAATGACTTTTAACGAAAATGCTAAGATATGAAATAGCTGACCTGTATGTTTCTACTTATAATTATTATTGAAATAATATCTTCACTTTTCCACCAGACCAGTGTGGTGAAAATCTATTTCTACATGATTTTGGCAAGCCCAAATAGCTCGTACGCTCGTACAATATATTGCAGGTCCTTCTAGTTTTTTAAGCAAAGATACGTCTTCAGTAAATGCATGTTGCAATGGATACATAAAACAGATGTACATCCACCTGCTCTACCCCCTCCTTTTGTTTCATTTCTTCGAATTTCATGACTCATGATGACATAGTATGTTACTGCTGTAGAACACTCAGAAAAGCTTCTAAACATCGCTGTTTAGGTTAAGTCGGTTCCGTAAAGGTGCTGAGTAAAGTCCATTCAACCGGGCTATCTTCAAAGATGTTATGCCATGCTCAAATCTCTGATTACATTAGGTTCATAATGTTCGTAATTGAAGTTTTTACTGCAGATTTTTCCATTAAAATGTTTTAATTACGTATTGCATTGTTTACCATATTGAAAATTTTAGTGAGGTTAGAAGAGGTACTTGGATTGAATATACCTTCTCTTTGCCATTAATTTCAAGATCATGGGAATTCAATACATCCGTTCTCCCTACGATTAGAATACCACAATATCCCTTAGAAGTTTGCCGTTAAGCTTTTAAAGTGTTCAAAGCATTCAACACATTATTGAGGCCCTTCGTAGCATTATCTATTAACTATTATTCGATAACGTTATAGTTCCGTGTGTAATAAATAATTAATATGGTTTTAATTCATATAACGAGTTAATTAGATGACTTTACACGTAAGGCGTCGTGATTTACGAGCTCGTATATCATTTTAATATCGGTAGTTACTCATATAAAGATGAACAGACACGCATTCATTCGTAAAATTTATGAAAAAATTCCCAATCTGTGGGTTTTGTCTAGTTCATAGTATACAACTATTAACGTACTTAAAACAGCAGAATTGACTTGATGTCATTTTTACAAACGGGACATGCTTGATAATCTAGATCTTTGCATGTTTGGGATAAATTTTATGATTATTTAACAGAACCTTGACCAGTTTTATCCTATCACAAACAAATACTCACAGAAACAAAGGATAGTATAAAAGTTCAGTTGTTGACGTTGTTGTTTATACTTTTGACTTTGCTCATCACCACATTAAACTTTGTTTTTAGTTTATTCCCAGCAGTAAAATAGGGAGTCGAGTGTTGAGTTGAGCCCCCTTTTGTTTGATCTGATCCCATTCTAATGCAACTGAAATGGAAAGGAAGTGCAAGTAAAGAAGTCACTCCTGATGAGCTATTAACTAAAATGGACCTCTTTTGTGTTTATATGCAAATGCAACACCAACACACAACAACAGATCGTATAGCTCAAAAACTAAGCAAAAACTATTTTGTTCTGCTACGAATAAGGTTAGCCGCATATAGTGTTTGTCCTAATTATCTAACCCGTACCGTACCCATCACGAATTGCAATATTGACTGGGGACAATGCTCTATTCAATATAAAACGACATCAGTCTCCTTCGAACTTCATTCAACAATTCAGCTAGTATTGCATCTAATTAAGTGGTTCACCTATATGGCTTATGTAGTTGCCTAATACCCCTCTCTGCAATACCTTTGATTGATGATGGAGTTTGTTTGTGTCTCAATGGACCTCACCACATCACAAGACAAGTATGAAAAACGGATGTTACGCTTACCATGTATGTATGTATATCAGCAAGAGACGTAGGAGACACTGGGACAATCCTTATTTTCAGTCAGTATATAGAATTTCTATGATATCAGCATACACACTCTCTTTGTCTCCATTTGTAATGCCCCAATACTTTGGGTATTTTTTTACGTTACTCGCTTATTTATTCATTAAGGTTATTGATGCAAAAAAATGCATAATTTATACAAATACAATCATTCATTTCAGTTTGAAAGCTGACTTTATAGGCACACTGCGTGTAGCATGCATTTATCTTGTATCTTTTTGCAAACATTTATTTAAGCATGTATTAAGTAGTAGTTTAAAAGAGTAAAGGAAGTGATTTTAAGGTGCACCCAACTAGATGAAGGAAACAATGCAATTTCAAACGGGAATCTTAATGCACAAAAAATTATATACATGCATATCAAACAAGGATGTATACATGGTATGTATAGTATTAAACAGTTTCGTCTGCTGGACGGAAGATTGCCGAGACTTTTTGTAGACGAATTAAGCACACCGTGTCAATATGCCAAAACTAGTAAAAAACTGAATGTGGAATTTTGGCAAGGGCCAAACTAGTAGTGATTATAATATAAAATATAAAAATATGTCATATATATATATATTTATGTATATGTTGGGTAGTGGGCGAATAGTTCTCTGGTTCTATTTGGATACAATTAATTCGCAAAGTCATACAAATGACAAGATTTGGTTTATTTGCTCTGCACTGTCAGATAAAACTGTGCTTCAGTTATCATTACGAAACTTTCTTGTTGAATTTAGAATGTTTAAAGAATAAGAATGCTACTTAGCAAAATATAAGCATCCTCAAGTCGTAAAATACCCTCAACCGGAATTCCATCTGAGAGATTGCACTATGTGAAGTTTCCTGCTTTCGTTTTTTCACAATACAGAAAATCATTTTTGCCCCGTCACATCACGTAATAATAACAGCACTTTACATTCTACTTGTACACCATGCTGTATATATATACACATTCATTTTATACCCTGTCGTTTGTTTCTATAAATTATTGTGCTTGGTATTTGATTCGGTTATTTAATGTGACATGACAAGAAAGCTGTGTCAGAAGGATTGAAGAGCAGAATGCAATAAGGACTATGCGACTTGACTCTGACTGAAATGAAAGCTGAACTGAAACAACAAACAATGTATATAATACATCATCAAAAATCCAACATAAATTCTAAACCCAAGGTTCATTTTTAACGTACGGAATTATTAGGGTTGATGTTGATCATTGTCTTTAGATTCTAGTGCATCCTTTCATTATTTTCTAAATAATATATTAGACTGACATTCAGGCATTTATACTTAGTTTGTTTACCAACAAACTTGTGAATTACTCATTTAAATTGATAAATGCGAGAGCGCGTACGGTTGACGGTATATTACAAGCCGTAAACAATGGAAAGATTCATAATAATCATGATAATACGCATCTTAACAAGATTACTTATAAAGGTTTCAAATCCGTATCGAAATAATCCCATCTCTGACATCTGCGTGATGAGCAAAAAACTGTGAAATCTAAACTTCTAAGAGAAAACTGTTATACAGCGACGGTTGGGAGATGTGTGTACCGTTTTTCTTGCATTGAAATATGAATAATTTAGTCTTTCATAAGCATTTGCATGCAAAATGGATTTATCATCATGATCACGCTTTGGAAAGGGACAGTTTTAATTACTAAAATGATATGCGATGCGAATTAAAAGATGATTTCTATCAGGTGATTTCATGTTCATATGAAAAAATGCGTTATGATCATTAATACAACAATAATAAATTCACTTTTGAAAAGTTCTTTCGGCAATCTTTTTTTGCAAAAGACTTGACTGCGGAATTGCATGGACATTGCCAAAAGTAGTAAGTATGCCTATGTCTATAACTTGAGAAAGCTGCTTGTGAAAAGTTGTAAATCTGTGCAATGCCCTTTTACCAACTCACAGAAAGTCGCAGGCGTTTGTTTGGGTATTGGAAACGTGCATTACATAGGTATTCGTGATAATGATCAAGTCATACTCTACAACCAGTTTCGTTTTTTGGCAGTTTTCATTCAATAGTTACACAAGCTAATACTACAAACCATAATGTTGTTTGTGCACATGCCACTACTACGTCAGAAGCGGTTGTAGTTGCATATTGCAGCGTAACAGAATACCAAAAATCAGGTTTCCTGATTTTTCATGAATTAATAGGCCAATGGATACGAGTTATACACCAAGTATACCTACTCCTGTCGTCTATCAATCTGCCTATTTTTGTGTATAAATGCATATTAATGACTCAATTCAATCATATTTATGTATTACGATTTGCCATATAGCAGGTTACGCATGTATAATTTGTATATACATGTAAACTAATACTAAAACACAAAGTTCACGAGTTCATAACTTTATGCAAAGGATTATA
>JAANSM010001590.1:0-17874 GCA_036850725.1 Orchesella villosa
CTTTTACTTACGAAACTACGTTAAACAGAGGCACAACATAGACTGTTGTGATCGTCTACATTATCTTATTTCACAATTGACAGAAACATAACTTTTGGGGGTTATACTGAGAAAACCTTATCTATTTCTTTTTCTCCTTCTTTCTCTCTCCATTCATATAAAACCACCAGAGACGGAACCGAGAACCCCAATATTTAACCATGAGAAAGCCTTAACACTCAAAACACAAAAAAAAATCTATGAGAACCACGCTTCCTTCTGCCGCTTTTTTCCATGTTTCATTCTGATAAATATTTCACTTTTCTAGACATGGTTTAATGCTCTGGGGAATCAAATATCTCTATGTCAGCTTTCACACCTGAAAACCAGCAACTGCAGTACATATTTTTCTCTTGTTTATACCCCTTGAGACTGCTCATAAAAACGATGTGACTGATACGAAGAGAAAACAAAAGACTTTACCATCACATATAAAGCCTGCCTTCATAAAACATACTTCACAACCACTAGAACACTAAAGCAGCTGAAGCAAAACATTAAAAAAAGGATGGGAAACATATGAGTTGGAGTTGTGCTTTCAAGCGCTACCCTTGTTTGGTAGTTCCTCTTTAGACTTGTTTAAAGAACAAAGAGTTTGCTCCTTTTCTCAAAGCAGTAATATTCATAGATGAGGAGCCAGAAACCAGTGAAACATGATGTAGTCCTTTATGTAAAATCAAATTTCTTTTGTGTTGCGAAAGAACGGAATTCAAATACGCATACGACGTATTTGATTGAAGTGGGGCTACACAACTGCGAAGAATTATTACCGAAGGCAAGAGAAAGCAATAATGGCATGGCAGTATCCAGGTGGTTTAATGTGTCCAAGTTTGAGTATGCAGAAAATATGAGTTTTTTTATCAAAACAAACAAGGTTTGCTTCAAAACAAGATAATATTGTTGCTTTTATCTTGACTGACGTTGTCAAAATCATAAGATGAAACTATAATTTGGTAGATCACACAATGCTCATACCTTTATGCACAATATATTAAACATACGATAAGGATTCAGTTAAAAATATTAACAAATAAAATTAAATAAACAATTTTGAATTTATGTATACTGCGGAAATTGGAAATGTGATACAGTTGACAGGCTTCTCAACCAGTCCATATCAAAATGCTTTGAAGTAAATCAAATGTCTGCTTCTCTGATCAAATACAAAAACATAGTCAACACGAAATTTCTATTATCGGCAAGTTTCAAACATGTTTTTTTGTCACTTATTTGATAACGATTTTTTTGTTTGCACTCGAAACGTCTATTTACTGTTCAACAAGTTAGCAACATTATTCAAGTTCTTTATAAATCAAACGTAGTTGGACGGACTTCAACAACTGTTTGTTAGCACTAGGGCTACTTCCGTTTGACATTGTTATTTAGATATTTGATTCAAGATTCGACTAACCAAACCGTATGGCTGTTTGAGCACATTATTTGTGCATTTTGAAGACTTGATTTGATTTAGGCAGTTGAATGGTTGAAAATGGGAACGAACATAATTTAAAACTTCTGCACACAACTAGTGATTGAGATTAAACGGAATGCTGTGTAAAACTTATAACAAGAAAAGTTAAGCAACTGATAACTAAAAATTGAAGATATAGCTAATTTTAGAACTAATTTTTTTTGGCTGATAATCATGTAAACCAAGTAAACGCTGGCCAAAAGCAGAAGTCGAGATAAATAAAAAATGTAATCGAAATCACATATCGTATCTTTATACTGTAGATATATCATATATTATATTTGTATGTACCTTACATCCCAGCCTGATTCTACAACGACCTGCATGCATTGTGCTACTGTAATTTAACTTTAGCAATGCCCTATAAAATTCAGGGGGGCTTTAGATGCAAACACCGGAGGCGAATGGAAATGATGTATCAGTACAGTAGCCATGAACGATTCAATACGATTTCATAATTTAGGGATCTGATCGCGAATGAAATTATGAGTGAGCATACTTTCAGCCAGAAGAGCTAACACAGTTGTAATTTAAAGGAAAATACTCTGACTCTGAGCATATGAGCGAGGGAAAGTCATGGGAAAGTTGCGACATACACATTCTAAGCTAAGCTTTTGTAACAATAAACATTTACAGAGGCTTAGTTTGCATTATTATTGGGGTAGAAAGAAAGATTTAGGAAATCAAAATATGATGTGATAGTGGCGTAATCAGCGAGCCGTGTAGCTTTACTAACGATTTTCTTTCATTATGCGAGACCTCCAATAAAGAGTTATTTGAAACAGCATTCCAGTTTCCGAAATGGGTATGCGTTCAACAATGTAAAAACATGAAATAGTAGTACCCCTCCCAAACTCTGCTTTGCAATGGCCAGTTTTTCAAAGATAGAAATGGTAAAAATGTATAACAATACAACACTAAGCATCACAGGAGGCTACTTCATTGAAATACAAACATTCGAAGTAGTTTCCGTTTGGAATATGAACTCAAAACGACACGCTTATAACTAAATCTAAAATTTACGCAAGTGCCAAAAGCTACAAATGACAAAGGCCAAATTATCCATTCTTTACATTTCGCATGTCGCAATTTAGTTATGAAAACTATTTTAACAGCAGTAGTAGGGACAGTATTACCCCACGATTTTGCTTAACATTTCGTTTCTGAATCGCTCATCTCCTCTCACTCACACAAACTTCTGGCTCTATGAAAAGCTAACTTTCAATCAACAGTTTCATTTCAACCTTCATTCTTTCCTTTTTATATTTGCAATTAATTAAATGTTTTTTGAGACAGTTATTATATGCTGTTTGGATGTTTTACAGATACGGAAGGAGAAGAGACGGTTAGCGTATTGCTAAATGGAGAAGAGTCTGAAATTACTTTTTTCCAAATGAATGATATTAAGGTAAAGCCCTACATATATTATTACGCAAAATACATGTGTATCGGTACAACATCAATAGCATCATTCATAACCACTTGTTACGAAACGGAAGCACGAATTAATTATATTTAAAACGATCAGTATCAAAAATCAAAACCACAACTCTTCTTACCCTTTCTGTCTGCAAACTATACATATGTGAAAAGTCTGTGATGTGATAACCCCCATCTATGCCGTTGTTTTTAAAACGGATCCTGTTACAACATTGACGGTTGATGACTGCTGTGCTGTACCATATATACGAGATACGGATGAAAGGTTAATCATTGAAGCTGGCTTTGAAGTCAGAACTTATGATGAGTTTTGAGAAGGGTTTAGCAATCTGTAGTAATTGGGAGTACACACCCTTAGGCACATTAACTTATCCGGAATCATAATATGTAGTGCAAGCCATTAATCCCAGATTTCATATTCATATTAGCTATTAAGTAATAGGGATGATGTAGCCTACATTTTCATCTTCCATGCTAATATAATTTTACAGTATAATACTTTTTAATAAATAGAATATAAAAACTGTTTTCAAACGGTTTTACAATAATTTTTCCAGATATACATGCATTAGATGCACGGAATGAAATTCCACTATGAACATAACTTCTGTGAAGTTTTCTTAATTTGTAAAAAAACAGCAGAGATTTACTTTTCATTCAAGTCGTATTACAGATGAGCCTCCCTAGGCTTACATATGGAGGCGTGTGGCATGGTGGTGTATTTCGAATGACAGTCATTCATACTCACACTTTGCACTTATAAATACGTTCAACTTTTATTAGCGTAAAGCAAAGCGTTTAATTAATTAATGCCGAATCCCTAACCACACACAGTGTTCCTCGAATAGTCGAAAGTCGAATAGTATACTCGTTTGACCCATCAGCCTGAGGTGGAAAATTTCAATACAAAACTAGAACATGATATTATGTTCTAGTTTTGTGTTCTAAACATTCATAAATAGGATCCTTTAGAGACAATTAATTTATATACACATCGTGCGGCTGGATTTGTACTAAAATATTCATGGTCCATAGTCATTTCCTTAGCATTGGATAGACATATAATATAAATACGGATTCACTGACGATGAGTAGATACTTATCGGCAGTAATCAGTATATACATTATCTTTACATACGGGCATCCCAAAATGTAAAATGTAAACTGACTGACACGCCCAGTGCACTAGATACAACAGGGCACGGGCACGGATTGCTTGCATTTAAGTAACTTTACTCAACATTTACTGTGTGAATAAAGAAATCCTATTTAGCTAACTGGCCTTGGGACTAATTTCATGTTTAAAGTGGGAATTAACCGGGGATTATCATGCAAGTATACTAGTATAGTATTAATTTTTTTCAGGTGGAATGCGATCGACTGAACCCTCCTGATGGGTTTCTTTTAGTTTATTCAGTCGTAGATAGAGCCAGCTTCCAAAGAGTAGAGGCTGATTTAAGGAAGCTTCAAGAGGCAGACCTTATAAGAACAAAGGCAGTTGTTATTGCAGCTAACAAAATTGACTTGGCTAGAAGCAGATCTGTATCACCGCAAGGTAAGTGATAAAACGACTAATACTGCAAACGGCAAGCATACTTGCTGCTATATACTATAGTAGTATATGCTATATGATAATTATGAATTCGCAGTACAGTAATTCACGCTAATATCTGGAAAACTTTAATTCACAGACGGCCGTTGTCTTGCAGTATCATACCGAGCGAAATTCTCAGAGATTTCAGTTGGGATTAACCACAACGTCGACGAGCTGCTAGTAGGGTTTCTACATCAAATACGACTGAAAAGCGAACAAACAGGTACTACAGATAGTATTACGTAACATATATACCGAAGACAACACAAATTCTGATATCACGGATAAATAACACAAAGTAGCAGTATATTCTTTTACGAACGAAACTAGTCTTTTCTTCTTTGTGATGCTTTCTATTCTGGGTAGTGTATGTATGAAAGAAAATCCTTTTCATAAGTAAATTCCAGTATTATGTTTCCCATTCCCTCTTCCTAACACACCACAAGACGAACACGCACACAACAGCAAGTAGAGCTAAGTTACAGTCAGAAGAGCCCATCATCTTCGTGAATAAGAAGTGAGTGGCGAATAAGAATGGGGCATACTTGGACCATTTTTATAAGTCGCCGAGCACACTGGCTAAATTCTAGTAAATCATTTCCCTATCCATTCCACATTTAATTAACTTTTCCTAGCCCGTTTAAGATCCCTAGTCATCAATATTTAATATCAGATTTTGATTGAGCGATCTGCTATCCGCGGAGGGGGATTAAACAAAGCTCTGTCCTTTCGAATATTTATAAGCTACTTATATGGGGCTGCAGTTATACATTTCAATCTAAAAATAGGGTCATCCATTAAGTTAAACTTTTTGTTCCACTTTAGGACTTCCTGACACATGGAGCAAACACCGCGGGGTATGGAAAGCAAGCGTGAAAGCGAGACAAATGCTGACGTGGTTGCTTGGGAAAGAAGATTCAAAGTTTAAAAACTGCGAAAATCTGCATATTCTGTAAATTGGTCTTCAAGTTCAAGTACTCTATAATGTACTCGGACAGTTCGCACGTTCTTACTTCGCCGGGAAGCCAAAACAAGAGATGATGATTTATGTGTACTGTATGTACGTACTCATTTATAATTACAGAACAAATTATTTTGTGCTGTGTGTATGTAATACTACTTCTAACAAAGTAAGTTAAAACTATAGTCTATAAATGGAGAACTTAGCAGGTGTATTACAACTTACAACTATTTATACGTACCAGATACGAGTAATTATATTTATATTGGATTCATATTCATTTAATGAAAATGATTATTATTATTAACTAACAAACTTACCTCTTGATATAGTTTAAAAGTTTAAAATACGAAATATTATATTATATTGCAATGAATTTACTGTATGAATTTCCTGGAACAAATATTTAGGTAAACACTGTAATGGTGATTGAACAATAATCTATGATTTTTATTCGTTATCTTTTTATATTGCTCTGTGAAACTTAGACATCAATCAATGCGTGTTTATAAATTTGGTATGAGTAGCTAATGCATTGACATTGTGCATGCTATGCTGGTCACATTCATTCATGCGGGGGGAGAGGACACTGACATATGAGAGTTTTAATTACAGGCAACAACAGAATATTCGCACGATGTCCCAATATGAAATGTTGTCAGCCATAGCCATGCAAATTACAATTACAACGCAACGCAATTTTAAACAAACGCATATGTCCTTATAATATGTTCACTTTTGAATCTTTCGGCTAATATTTTTGATGTTCTAATCCTAATAGAATATACTAGCGCACAATTGTGCCCAATTGACATGTTTAGCCCCGTGTTACTGTACAATACTCTAAAACTCATTATATATAGTCATATATTATCATACGTATTCATCTATGTACATATTGTATAAATATGTACTTGTATTTCATCTTACATCTTACGTACAACAACCGGAAGACTTCCTCACAGTTGCACAAAAAATGCATGGATGAATATACTTGTGCTGTTTTCCTCTGACTCTAATCCAAGATTATAACCAATGAACATGTTTTTCTTTTTGAGAAAGTTTACAGCTATAATTCGTACCTAGCAAGGGTGTTAAGAAAACAACCTTATGTTAGTAAGAATTAATTCTTGTAATCACTGGTATAGAGAAAGACGGCCCACCCGCCCATCCTAAAATACTCTTGCAACATGGTTACTGTGGACCTCTCCATCACGTCAAACAGTCCCTAATGATTAATGAGAATGTGCACCGCATGTATGCTTTTGTTCTAAGTTAACGAAAGGTAATCTATAATGACATCATGCACACGGTGACAAGTAGAAAGTCACGCCAGTATAATTTTATATTTTATTTACTTCATCACATCACACACATGACAGTAGAAATACTATGAATTGTAGAAATTCGTTAATATCCTTTCATACGATATTAATACTACAACACGAAAACTCAGAAGGTTAACTCAGTTCCGTTTCCAGAGAAGAGAGCTGTAGTTATACTAACGGTGCTAGCGATCAGCGTTGTCGATTGTACTCCGATGTTCTCGATTAGCATAATGAACGGCAACAACGGCGACCACCTAACTATAATTATATATTTATTTGGCACCCAAACGTGTGCACGTGTGTCGTGTATTAGTCACTTAAGTACAATAAACTAATATGCCAACATATCGACAACATTGTCAACTGTTGTTAATTATGGCGTGGCGAAGGCGAGTGATTTATGAAAATTAGGAGCGACTAGAGCTAAAGGAATCAATCAAGTACGATGATAAGAGCTTAAAATCATTAACAATCAAAAAAAATGTACGCCAGACCTCATACTAAGAGTCTAGTTCAGTCTAGTAAAACCTATCGGAAGATCCTCCTGAACAATATTTTTACTTTCCAGATTACAGTTCCATGCTGCCTAAAACCCAGAGAAAGTATATTTTACAATGTAATGTAAACTATTTGAAGAAACCTTGAAGAAATTATTTCACTTTCTCAGAATTATTTCCCACTGAGAATTCCACATCATAATTGGCAACCGAACATCACTACTAATAGAAGCAGGCCTTCTTATTCAATGATGACTAACTACGAATGAATAAAAATATATTTATGAAAGTTTAGTGGTTCCTCAGCGTGATTCTTGAATCATCCCAAAAAAAATCCTTTAATTCTGGTACCTTAATTCAAATAACTACAAAATGACTTTTAGATACAGAACTATTAATTTGGGGAACCAGATTAGAAAAGGTCTATGAATTTATGCATTATGTAAACGAAGCTTCAAGCTTCTTAAACTGGAAATAGAAAAAAATCAAGTATAAAACGTTTGGCTACCTATCATTTTATATATGATACGGAAGTGAAAGTTGTGTCGTGAGCATGCAAGTATAACCTGAGAACAAGCTATTTAAAAGATACGTAGAATCCATATCGGCCTTTTACTACAAGGCCGAAAAGCTTGAATTTATAATTAAATCACTGTGTTGTCGTGTGTCCTTTCCCATAGTAAATAAGCGTCAAATTAGACATTCTGGGGGCACAATGGGTGGAACATGACATACGCTCATACAGCGTGGGTTAGGGCAGCGCAACGGGGCTTATCAAGCTAACATAAATCTCAGTAACAACATAGAAAATGTTGTTACATCAATTTCAAAACTTAACATCTTTAAAAGTGGATGGAAAGTTTATTTCAAAACAATGTAACATTTAATGTCAGTCCTGGTTGACACTGCCCATCATCATGGAATACGGTGTGGGAGCAACACATAAGGACTTTATTGTCAGTAACCACAAACAATCACAATAATCTATCATATATTGTACAGCTAAAGATTAATCAATTATTATCCTTGTTATTTCCAGCAATTTCAAATTGCAGCACTTATCTTTTATACGTATCTATCTGACCATGACCATTTTTGTTGTAGCTAGTAAATGCATAGACTTAATATCAGACTTGTAGTTTCAAGGTGTCTGTGAGTAAATGCTCTGTCTCGATTGTGTCGTCGTCGTCCCTGTATGGAAAACAGGTTGACACCTTAACAAAGATATTCAATTCAAGGTTACAAAGACTTTTTACCTACCCAAGGGCAAGAAATAACTTCGATGGGTTAAGGGTTAACTTTTTATCCCAAGTCCCAATCCCAACTAGCGTAATATATAATTTTGCAATAAGTATATAATAATAAATAAAGACGTTGTCTATTGAGAATGAGAAGTAACACTAAAACAGCTATCAATATGATATTGAAATAATGATAACTAACAAGGAAAAGGACTAGATTAGTTGCAGTTAGATATAAAATAGGTTGATGAATAAATAATTGTTAAGAAAAATTAATATATCAACTCATGCTTTGCTTGTTGATTTATAACAAAAGGGATAGCTGGTAAAGTATCCCCAGCTTCAAACTATTCAACATAAATTGTAATGTAAGAATTTATGTTATAATTTATTGTACTGACAATAACATGCCTCTAACTTTCGTTGTTATTCTTGTAATTTAATGGGAACTCGCGTAAGTAATAATACTTTAACTATCTACTTAAGGGTCAAGGGACAAAGGTTCATCAAACAGCAACATTAATAAAAGGTGTGTAATTTTTACTTTTAAACAGTTTTCATAATGGAATTCAAAAATTTATTGTAACTAGAATTTGTGCGTTCAGTTGAAAATTTTCGCAGGTACTCCACAATTTTATTGTTGCATAAAAACTATATATGGATACTTGTTAGATTTTTAGACAACGTCTCGGCATCCGTCAAATAAATTTTTTGTAAAGACGTGAGTAAAGTAAAAGAAAATTGTAATGTAAGAATTTATGTTATAATTTATTGTACTGACAATAACATGCCTCTAACTTTCGTTGTTATTCTTGTAATTTAATCTTAATGGGAACTCGCGTAAGTAATAATACTTTAACTATCTATTTAAGGGTCAAGGGACAAAGGTTCATCAAACAGCAACATTTATAAAAGGTGTGTAATTTTTACTTTTAAACAGTTTTCATAATGGTGAATGGAATTCAAAAATTTATTGTAACTAGACTTTATGCGTTCAGTTGAAAATTTTCGTAGGTACTTCACAATTTTATTGTTGCATAAAAACTATTTATGATACTTGTTAGAT
The DNA here is from genome assembly GCA_036850725.1 of Orchesella villosa. Lineage (NCBI taxonomy): Eukaryota > Metazoa > Arthropoda > Collembola > Entomobryomorpha > Orchesellidae > Orchesella > Orchesella villosa. The sequence goes on from JAANSM010001590.1 coordinate 9,638, forward strand.
TTTTAGACAACGTCTCGGCATCCGTCAAATAAATTTTTTGTAAAGACGTGAGTAAAGTAAAAGAAATACAGTCAATAGTAGTGCAGTTGTATTGATTTCATATTCGCACCATTAAAATTAATATGCATTTGTACAGTGTATATTATGGACCACGTAACAAAGAAAAGACTATAAAAAATCAAGTTTTGTTCGTCCTACGTTGAACCGGAAATTAAAAAAAGAGTGTGATTTTGTAAATAAGCAATGCCAGCCCAGCAATGCCGCAGCCGCAACTGTAACGTCTACACGGAAATACCGACAGTAACAACAAAGTCAACCTGCATTTTATGTATTAGTAACTTCTTTGCATTTTAATGGCTTCGCATTCAACTTAACTTCAACTTAAAAAATGGGTGCGAAAGGAACGACATGCGACATAGGCAAATAGTAAATGTGTATCGACAATCGAATATATTTCAGGTTATGATTTCTGCCCATAGTAGCACCCGCCTGCTACACATATAACAGTAACATAACATATTATCTTATATATACGTGTACGTGTACACAATAATAATAATTATTACCGAAATTCTTTCTCAATCGAGTTCTCGATTACCAAATGCAATATTTATTTGTAAACGATTCCATTGATTCCGAACTGACAGACATCCGAAAATTCAAAAGCTTATCACGCTCGCGTTAACCAAAACCGTAAAACCGCTCTAAGCATACAACCCAAGACAAACTTCGCAGATAGCATACAGCATTAAAAATCAATAAAAAAAAGTTCTTACTTCGTAACAAAGGAGATGCGGTCGTTCCAATCTAAACAATTCTAGAGTTTATAGCTTCAATTTCTAGAGGACGGGTAAGGTAAAAGGATACAAGTCACAATCATTCATCATCGTGATCCAATTTCCGGTGGCAAATTTCCTTTTGGCTTCAGTTTACTATCAATGACTTTTTTCCTCCGTGCTTCCTCATTTTTAACCCGAGATTCATGATGCGTAACAGCAAAATCGACCTCCGCACTAAGTTTCAAGATCTTGGTCTTAAAATTTCAATAAATTAACGAATATTAAAATTAAGGCACCCAAAAATTAATTTGGTATAAAAAAGCTCGCATGCATACACAATACACACTAAACATTCTTACAGCTAATTCCTTCTGTTCTATTGCTCGCTTTATCTTCCCAGTCCCGGGAGGTGTTGGTCGACCGTCCAGAAATGAATAGTCAGGTCCATCAGTCAAAGGGCCATAAGCATTGGGATTACCTGGCATTCCTCGCCTATGATACATGAAACAACGCTCACGTTAGTTTTTCCTAAATACAGCGCAGCGTTTAAATGTAATAAAGAAGTCCATCAACATAAACCAAAGGTTGAGGTTGCAGGTACAAGTACAATGTTGACTATGTTGAATGTACAAGTGTGCAAAATCCACATATTTATTTATTTGAATACATTTTATACACCACAAATTACCACCGTGTGGACCCTTACTTTTTTCTCCAATCTTGATATGATACATGAAACAACGCTCACGTTAGTTTTTCGTAAATACAGCGCAGCGTTTAAATGTAATAAAGAAGTCCATCAACATAAACCAAAGGTTGAAGTTGCAGGTACAAGTACAATGTTGAATGTACAAGTGTGCTAAATCCACATATTTATTTATTTGAATACATTTTATACACCACAAATTACCACCGTGTGGACCCTTACTTTTTTCTCCAATCTTGACCGGGGTAGCATTGTTTGGAGGATGTGTGTATGAAGACATGATTATGAGTACCACCGAAAAAACTGCATCTCTCAGTATCTACAAAATAACAAATAAATCTGATTATGCATTACGTTTCGAAACATTGGCTCTATGTCATGTGTTAAAATAGGACATTACTATAAATTATAATACTATCAACTATGCTATCTATATAGGTGATAGGATCACAAATAAGGATTGTATGAGGTCAGAAGAGGTGACATTTTCATTTTCCAAAGAATATGAAAGTGTGACGAATTATTTAATTAAAAGCAACACAACATGCAACAAATGCTTTCAATAATACTTATAAGATTTATTTTCTTACCCGTCAAACGAGACTGAGAAAGCACACGCAAGGGAGTCCAGTAGCTCCTCAAACCTGACATTATAAGCCTATTCGACAACATGTCTCTATCTAACTCAACATTTAACTTTCAACGTTAGGACACTAATTAAAGAATTAAAGAAACAGAGTTAACTATGTAATTTTTTATTCTAAAGATAAAAGTCTACTAGTTTTTCACAGAACAGGAAAAGCTGAAAGCTCACCAGCAACTGACTGAATGTACTGACTAGCGAGCGAGTAATGAATGAAGTAACCTCACAAGTCACAAGTCCACACGGCATGGGATGTGGGATGCAAGCTTTTTTCATGCACAAGCTATCCAATCCTAAAGACCAATGCATGTATCGCATTGTCACACAGCACAACGTGAATCCCACATCAGAATCAAGAGTGTTTTCATTTTTGGATCCTCGAACGCGAACGAAAACCCTGTTCCACGGTAAACACGTGCTGAATGTTGTACCTAAATCGTGCTCCAATCCCAATTCCTCCAAATGCGAGTCCGTGTGAGGAATGGTAACTAGATGGCAATGCAAAGATAAGTTGAAGACTGTAAACCGTTCCATCACGTTTTCCGTTTTCCGTTGCTTTAGTTTAGTTGTTTAGTATTAGTCTGACACTGCAGGCACTCGTCCTTTCAAAGTACAAGAAGAACCTTCCATGGGGTCAGTCGTGGTACGTGTGTGTTACGGAGTAAGGGTGCCAAAAGTAAGAAAAGACCTATAAAAATTAAAAAATTAAAATACTCCTCAGTCATCTATTGTCTATGTTGTATGTAAACTATATAGTATCATGAAATGAAGCATGAAGCAGCATCGCGTCAACGCTAACCCACAAATGATAAAAGTTGAATAAAAGTAAATATGCCGAATTAGAATTAGTGAACAGTCAAGTGGTCAGGTGGACTCGACTCTTAACTGAACTTCACGGGTCGGGTGCTTGTGCTAACTTCACAGGTGCTTGTGCTAACTTTACGGGTGCGGGTGCTAACTTCACTCACGGGTGCTGGTGCTAACTAGCTAACTTCACGGGTGCGGGTGCTAACTTCACGGGTGCTGGTGCTAACTTCACGTGTGCTGGTGCTAACTTCACGGGTACTGGGCACGGCGCGGGTGCTAGCTAACTTCACGCACATTTACAACATTACACTTCTGACATTTTAAAATACCAAATTACTCTGTAAGTTACCTTAGTTAGTTTATTTGCAGCAAATGGCGAAAACTGATATTATAAGAAATACGAACATTGTCTGCAACGGGTGACGGGGGGTAAATCGGTGATCGGACATTGCATCGACATCTAACATCATCGGAACAACGCGTAACGACACGTCGAATGTCGATCGATCACCGGCTGCCGGCCGGTCCGGTTGAACGGCTTTTATGAATATGAGGTGAGATCGAGATCGGGAGATGTGATTAAAATATTTGTATTTAATTTTCATGTTTCATGCATATGTGTGGGATTAATATCAATCATACATCATACAGGTGACCGCACCGGTTTCAGGCGCAGGCGTAAAAAAATAATATGATAAATGATGAATGACGAATTTCAAGCGTCACACCAACGCACCAGGCGCAGGCTCAGTCAGGTGAAAGATACCTTCAATTATAAGTATGGTTATGTTGAGGTATTAGGACTAGGACATAGAAATTAAATGAATGAGGAATCGTTAGTGAGAGCTGAGCTACAATAATGGTCATGTCATGTAGATAAGTTAGATAACAGATAATCTAATATATTATGTTCTATTAGTTCTATAATCTATGCATCAATCAATCAATCAACATTTAAAGCGTTTTGAGGTAGATTTGCCAGCTATTCCCATTATAGGTGGATTAGAAATTGACTTCTCAACACTGTATCAAGCAGTACTCTCAATTGGAGGTATAAAAGAGGTAATGGAGAAGTCAAAGTGGGGGGATGTTGTTTACTGCTTACACATTCCAAAAGGGACACATGACAGGGCTTCCAAGTTGGATGCAGCTTATGTAAAATATATATTCTTCCTTATGATCTCTTATCTGAAGGTTGAAGGTAATATTTTCAGCAATTCAAGAAAGATATTTCAGTCCTGCTTTGAATGCAATGGCAATACCTTAATTTGATTTGTGGACTTAAAACAGACGAACGAAGCAACTTAAGAAGTCAAGTGCAGGAGAAATGGACTAGACGACAGCAGAAATTGCAAGAGAAAACAGTAGAACCTTCAGAGGATGAAGATTCAGATGAGGATTCCATGGATGAGTTGGATGACTGTGTTATTAAGGTAGGGAAGTATTTTAAGCAATTTAATTGAACAGGCGTATGGGGCATTGTGAGATCAAGCCTATTAATTTAATTATGTTGTTTTAAATAAAGGGCAAAGGAACTCCTTTGAGTGCATACTATCGTGTTGCTCGTAACACAATAGCTGATACAATTTTAACACGTTGATAAAGTCAATCAATCATCTTCCATCTTAACTGCTGCTGGCTGCGTCATCATGCGTTGCGTGGGTGGGTACTGGGTAGTGTACTTACAACTTATGACTTACTTAAAACTCAATCTTCGTTTTCCTTGCATAATATCTTAAAAGTGTGGGATCAAAAGGAATGTACATAGTGAACGGAAAACGAAGGTATTGAACATAGTGAAGTAACTGTGATGGATGTTGTTGAGGGAATGCCGAATGTGAATGTATGTATGAGTGATATGATACCTTGACTTGACTGACTTGACTTCATCATCACACGATCATAACCTCTATTCTATCCTAGCTATCCCACTCTGGTTTTAAATGAATCTCGGATATTTTCTTTTTCATACTTGTTTATCCGCATGTCCTTTTTATCCTTATCCATTGCATACATGTAAACGGGGTGGTAGCAAGGATGAGCCTGGGAACGAGTACGGTTTTAGGCAGACTGCTTCCCATCGGATGTCCCTGTAGCGCAGTGGATTAGCGCGTTGGACTTCTAATCCAAAGGTCCCGGGTTCGAATCCCGGCAGGGATGATGTCAAATTTTTTTGCTTTCACGATGTGTGTATGTACAGACAGTGGAAACATGCATAGTAATATGCAAGTGATACTTACTACCGATTTCAATAAAAATGAAAAATAATTAATTATTGCCAGATTGATGCACTGCACGTAAAATGAGCATTTTCTTCATGTGACTTTTTATATTACATGTTCTGTTTAATTCATCCAAGTTAAATTATTCGATGTGAATATTGTGAATTTACATTAATTATGACAAAATGTAGTGATACTGATAACACTAGCTTTACTAGCATCATCAACAGTGTTGATGTTGATTCAACACTACAAGAATGTAATTCAATGAAGTCTGCTCTTCTGAATAAAGGTTTCGCAGACGTAACTGACTATTACAAAAACACAAGAGGATGTAGGTAAAAACACTAGAACACAATATTACTAAAATGCATTTCAAGGAGCAACAAGACTAAATACGTTATTATCAAAATATTTGCAACATGCTGACTAACATCAAGCTACATCTACATTCGTTCACTCCTACTTTAATCTGATAGGTAGACAAAATATGAGTACAAATAAAATATTATACTATTATACTTTTACAATGCATCCCTAATATATGTTTTATGGTTATCGTGGATAGATGATAGAAGACTTCGATAGCATTGAAAGGTTTGGTCTTATTGTTTAATCCCATAAGGCCTAAGATTGAGTAATATGATTAGCGAAAAACACTTCTAGTCCTTCACGACGCCACAAAAGGTTGAAAATCATGTTCAGAGAAATGCAGTCCGGAATATACCACAATCCATGTCACCTGAAGGTAAAGAAACACGCTTTATAAATCAAATATCAAGAGATCGACAAGTACCTGACCGCATGCGCATGTATTTGTCTAATGTATAATATACAATGCAATGCCCACAACTGACACTTTATATTCTTTTAAATATGAATAATTAAGAACATACCAAAAAGCCTGCAAATGATGTCATAAAGCCTTCTTTCGTTAATTCCCATGCCCCTCCAAACTCTTCTTCATCTACTTTCTGGAAGCCCGAAAAATATAGATACAATATTCCGGCATTACAAACAAAGAACCTAAAGTGACAAAAGAAACAATTATATTTTAATGTACTAAACGTCGAAGTCGAATGAATGCAAAATATATATGTAAGCATATTATTATGATGGATTAGCTTACAAAGATAAACCAACGACTCCCGTCAACGGAATAATGCCCCATATTAGACCAAGAATTATTCCCAAAACCTGGCGCAACCAGTAAATGATATCCAAGAACTCATCCTGGTAGCAAAAGATCACAATTCCATAGTTAGTATATTGTATATTGGAAATAAAAAATTCAGTTGGTTGAAATTAAAAATTATTCTAGTACCTTATCTGGCCACTCAATTTGCCTCTGCAGAACTTTACTCCAGGTATTTCCTACCGAATGTTTATCATTTTCACTCCTTCCGCCCATCGTCAATCGACGCGTTGGTGGTCAGTGGTAAAATAAATGAGGTTGAAAACAGCTCAGGTTCCAATCACCAATTCTTCCTTACACCTTAAATAAAAAATTTGCTAAGCGTTAAAGCCCATAATGTAACCAAATTATTGCTTTACTTAATAATTTATCGGTTAGTGTTTAGTTTTTCATAGTCAACTTGAATAGTGGAAGTTTGAGGTTTGACTTCACTCTAACTAATCACGAATTACTCATACCGTCCACTGGCTGGCACGATCTCCTCTTCTAAAGTTGAACAATCAATATGGTACACAGGAATAGTCCAGTCCAGCTCACAACACACAATCACAATTCGGACACGGGTGACGGGATTTTATTTTTAAATGTTTAGATTAGACTTGGTAAAACCTATTGAATTATTGCAATTCTACAATCACAGTGTTTATGTTAAACTTGGACAAGTGTATAAAGGAATTATTAAAATTAGCAATAGACAATAGAATCAAATTCTCGTGTGTTTTTATAGCGATTCTGTATGTCAGTCAGTCAAACTCAAACACACCGGATTTCAGAATTCCTTCGCAAGAGCCAGAGCCGTAACAAAAACCAGATGAATGTACACGTACGATGTAGTAGTTCGTACAATTCTATGCATACAGATATACCTATCTCTAAGATACTTTATGCGTAAAAATCGCATATGATACAGAATATCCGATGCAAGACGTATTATGCAATACTGAAAATGCATAAAGTATATACAGAGAAAAGGAAAATAGAAAGCATGAAGGAGACAGAAAGCTCTTTTCTGTTGTAGTCATTATGCATTACATTTCAAAGTGTGTGTGATGCGATGATATGTATATGACATACGAGTGATTGCGGTGTACGTAGTACGTATACTACTATATATATCGTACACATAAAAATGAAAACAAAATTTTTCATCCCATGTGGATGGATACGTAAACTTACAATATTCAAGGAGGAATAGATCACACCGGGATGGGATATCCGTATCACCTCAGCTGTCTTTCTTACAAACTTTAGGTATCAAAATTCCTATTTATTTTTATTACTAAAAAAAGGATTGATATCCAATCCAAGAAAAGCAACTTCCAACTTTTGTCATACAATTTTTGCAAAATCTCATAATTAAAGGCACAAGGATGTGCATTATGTAAACTGTAAAACTGTGTCTAAGCATCCTTGTTCCAAGTTTAGCTATAATCTTGGTTGCTTCCGTCTGGCTCATGAGTTAAGATTGTTGAGAAGGTTCAGCCTCAACACTCAAGGATCATCGCTTGTGTCATACAGTTCAAATTCTTTGTTACTAACCCCTGTTCAGTGTTCACCTGGATTTCTTATTTCAAATCTCGCTTTTCCTCTGTACAAAAGGTATATGAGACATTCTACATCCTACGTTTTATGAATATGAAGTACGCTAATAATGCAGTAACTTCTTATGGATGATAAAATGATGTGAATTCGTACGCCAGCAAAAATCTCGATAATCATCATATCATAACCATAACCTGCTTACACTTTACACCATTCTTCATTCTTTACAGAATAATTTATTACTTGCGGTAGTAATAGTTATCAGTGATAAACGAAAGTGAAAGTTCGTGAAGGTTGGTATTGGTAGTAGCGTAGAACTCGTAATATAATACCCGCTTCTTAT
>JAANSM010001591.1:0-17873 GCA_036850725.1 Orchesella villosa
TTATTACATAACTAATTGCCATAAGTGGCTCTATGCTGCGAGAGGAAGTGCTGTTTTGTATGTTGCCAAAAAGCATCAACCATTTGTTCATCCAGGTTTTATTAACGCCGGCTATAGTCAACCTGCCAAGCTACAAGATGAGTTCTATTGGACAGGTAAAATATAATTGACTTGCGAGTTGCGATGATGAATAAAAATAGTAGCATTATTCTTCCGAGTATCAATGAATGTGTTTCGATTTCAGGTACAATGGATTTCAGTCCTTACATGTCTATTCCAGCAGCTCTCCAATTCCGCCGCGACGCTGGAGGCGAAGAAATGATAATGCAATATAACCACAATTTGGCATATTTTGGAGGTAAAGTTCTTGCATCTGCGTTTAAAACAGAAGTGCTTCAATATAAGAATCAGATAGGTAGCATGGTAGATGTCCGCCTTCCAGTTGATAATCCGGATAATCCCAAACTGACTAATGGTTGGTGGGTGAATGAGCAACTTACTAAGCACCCCGAAACGTTCTCACCAGCTTATAAACATAATGGAAGGTGGTGGGTGAGGGTCTCTGCCCAAATTTATAATGATTTGAGTGATTTTGAAGTTTGTGCTAAGCATTTTCTTGCCATTTGTAATGAATTGAATGGTTCTCAAAATACTACCACCGATAACGGCGATAACCCAGAAACAGAATCAAATGTAAATTCGTTTGCTCATGTTACTCTGTTTAAAGACAACTAAAAAACAGTAAATATAATAGTATAGAAAAAATATCTTGTATTTTATAATACCGTGTTTTATTTAGAAAACGTAATTCCTTCATCGGAGCCAAATATCTGGCATAAGCAATTATAAATTATTATGTGCAATAAAGACTAACAGAACGTGTTCAGACATTTATAAGCAAATAAATTCACTGGACAATATTCAAATATTTCATTTTTCATACTTTTCTTTCAATGCAAACACAAGCTTTGCATTTTGTTGCAGCTCTCTAAATGCAGGATCCACAATGTTTCAGTTTGACGTTCCCAAAGTATGAATCTGTCGACATTTAATTTAGCCTGCACCGAGGTTTCATACTCCTGGTCAGTCTAATTGTGGGTGCATTGACTGTATTATCTTAGAGCTTAAGATTTTCTGGGAACAAATTATAAATTTATTTTTTGATCGATTGATTTGAGTGTCGGCTTTTAACAGTTCAATGAGGACTCTTTATGCAATGTTCATTATATTTTTTATGGAATTGCTGCGTGTGCGTGTATACATTGTGTGCAAAGTACGCATGCATGTAAGAGATGTCACCCGATAAGATTGACATTTTTTGAGCACCCATTTAGCTTACTACACTCCAACCGGCGATCTATCAATTAGATAACTTGATTGAGATAATGATAATGTCATGTTTAATTAATCCGGCTGATCTAAACTTTCCTTTGAACTTGAAATTTAAGTGAACTTCATTCCAATCAGGTTAGGTTCATCTGGAAGTTGATGCAGTCTAGAGGGTTTCATAGTCATTAGCTTCAAATCTCAATTAAAAAATTAAAGACGGTTATTTCTACGTTTCTTGAAAGCATATAAAAATTTCATTCTTTAAAAATTTAGCAAAAACTTTTGACCATGAAACTCTACTCCACAATTACAGTTGTGCTCCTCGTTTTGGGAGTCCACGCTGGGAATGGTGGTAAGGTTTACGAGTTTTGGAATGTTATTAAATTATTAATAAATACATATCTATATTGCCGAGTTTTAAATGAATCTGTTGTCTGCGTTTAGAAAAGCGACAGCTACCTGCGCTTGGACGCCCGATGAGGGAAGCGTTCTACATGGACCCTGACTTTGTCCAGCTTAATCATGGAGCCTACGGTAATTCAAGAATCCAGCACGTAAATTTCCCAATGATAGAAACATTAATACCAGAGCGTATTTTAACGTGAGTTTTCAATCTTCACATGCTTTTAGGCACATACCCAAAAGTTGTTGGCGATGCTCTTCGTGAATATCAACAACGTTCCGAACGCAACCCTGACCTATGGCTCCGACGAGATGCCAAAACAGAACTTGCCAAGGTCCGTCAAATGCTTGCAGATCTCGTCAATGCCGATTCCGCGGATGTCGTAATGGTACCAAACACAACAGGGGGTATCAACGCCGTTTTCCGTAGCTTAGTTTTCGCCGCAGGAGAGCGGATATTGCATCTCAGCTCTATCTACAACTCAATGGGAAGCATTATCCAATACCTTGTAGACTACAGCAATGGCTCCCTCTCAAAATTGGTGTTTGACGTGACCTACCCCATGTCAAATGAAGACTTTCTTTTAGCCTTCGAAACATTCTTGAACCAAACAGAGGATCCTGCGCATCCCATCCGAATTGCTTTGATAGATCACATCACGTCAGTGCCCTCAATAGTCAACCCCATCGAAAGGATAATCCCAATGTTGAAACAACGCAACATCTCAGTCTTAATTGATGGAGCTCACGCTATCGGACAGGTGCCAATCAATATCACAGCACTTCAACCAGACTACTACGTCACAAATTGTCACAAGTGGCTCTACGCTGCACGGGGCTGTGCTTTACTTTACGTTGACAAAAAGCATCAGGGAGAAGTGCATCCAGCTCAAATTAACTCGGGATATAGTCAACCTGCAAACTTTCAAAATGAATTCTTCTGGACAGGTTTGCTTTTGCTTTTACTCATAATTGATTGAGGATTATGCAATGACATTACACGATTGATTAAAATAAAAATTAATAAAACTTTCGACATTCAACATTGTTTTCTAGGAACAATGGATTACAGCTCGTACATGACGGTCCCCACAGCTCTTCAGTTTAGACGTGAGGCTGGTGGTGAAGATGTAATCATGAAGTATAATCACGATCTAGCGTATAATGGTGGCCGTCGCATGGCAGAACTATTTGGAACTAGCATAATGCAAGATGAAGAACAAATTGGGAGCATGGTTGATGTCCGTCTTCCAGTTAATAATCCTGATGATTCCAAACTTGATGGTGAATGGTGGATTGATGAGCAATTGTATAGGCATCCTAATACATTTTCTTCCGTTTACAAACATAATGGAAGCTGGTGGGTCAGAGTATCTGCTCAAATCTACAATGATTTGAGTGATTTTGAGCTCTCGGCTCAACATTTTCTTGACATATGTAATGAGCTGAATATGAATGACCAGACTACCACTACCAGTACTACCACTACCAGTGCCAGTACTACCACCGATAATAGTAATTCGGCTTCTTCTAACGTCATTATGTAAATACTAAATACCCATCTATTAATTGAATTTTCTATATATCAAACGCATAATTTAAAAAATTAAATGCTATTATTATGGTTCTCTTCGTGTATTTTTACGGTACAGATGCCTCAAATTACAATTTTTCACGATGGTGTTGGTCCTCATATCAGTTTGGATGTAATTAATATAGTATCTCAAGTAAAATATATTCCAAGATTGGAACCGTTTTCTAGATTAATTTATGTACCAGTTTGTTCCTTCTTCTTCCAAACTAGTTTAGAATTCATGTTACAACTCAAAAAGACCTATTCCATTCCTGATTTCTATATACAACCCTTCTTGTTCTCACTTCCTACTCAATCTCAGTCTTCATAATTCATATATGCATTTTTGGCTTTGGCTTGCAAGACACTGAACTACTTTTAGCACCTTTTTATACACATACATATTCATTCAGCAAGCACATTTTAATGCGTTGATGTTAATGTTGACTCGCATTTGCTGAGCATAAATGGGTGTACTGACTGACTCAGCACACAACCATTTCCTGGATTCAATTATTCAATCATCAGCGATGAAACTGCATCTTTTGTTGAACCTAAAAAAAGTTTTCAATACATTAAATAAAAGTGCAAGTCAAAGCTGAGTCACTTATGCCACATTATTACTTTCGTTCAAGTGAAGTCAAGTCCCATGTTTTGTACGAAAAGGGTGGTGCTGGGCTGGTATACTCACGTGTTCATCTGTGAAATGCATTTTATTATGTAAGAAATGAACAATGCAATAAATGTAAATACCAAGTTTTTTTTAAACATTATAGCCGTCACCCATAATATAACTTGCTTTGCATTTTTATTTCTAAGTTTTTTTATAATGTTGAATGTAAATGCGCATATTATTCTTTCATTCATCAGATCAGCTTCAGCTAATTTTTGGCTTTGACTCATTTGCACATAATATACATGTTTTTTTCTCCGTCGTAAGCCGTACCAACGAAACCCTTCTACTTTTGTGTCAACAGGATTTTATTTTCTTTTACTGTTAATGACTATTATTGAACTCCTCCTACAGGTTTTTGCTTCATAAACAACACACACACACATTTACACCAAAACTACCATGTAAAAATATTATCGAGTTGCTCTTTTGGGTGTTGGCTGACTTGACCATGATCATGATATTACTCATTAGTGATATGATGATGACTGGACGAAAAACCCAGTCAATTTATTCATATTCAGCCAAAAGTAGTGCGAACCAATTCGTCATTTTCGCTTTTCTTCAAAGCGCATAATACAAACATACTACGAAGTATCCTTCGAGATTTCTTCTACAGAAATGAGAAATCCATTGATGTTCCAACTTCCAATCCAAAAAAATACCTTGTCCTTTGCAACACTTGTTACTTTACAAAACTGCAGCAGCTATACAGTCACATAATATTTACTTTAAGTAAATATGATCTTATTCACAATTGTGAAATGTACATTTGACATTATAGAATTTCTACAAGCTGCAATTCATTACAAAACCTTTACTGCGCGTCCTTTTTACAATGCAAATAATGCACAATTGTTTATCGTTGTGTCGTAGCATGTTGTGACCCAGCCATTGGCATATAAAATAATGCAAATCAATCACCTTGTAGCATGTATACATCTTGTATTTTACACAATAAAAACATAAAATACAAATACATAAATTCCATCCACATACTACGTACTTTTATAAAATATAAGGAAAAATACACAATTTTTGTAAATTCAGTAATAATTATTTTGCAGGTTGGGCAACAATACGTAAGATGAAAAACATGAAGGTGCGAAAATTCATCCTGCTCCAAAATTTACATTCAAAGTGTGTAATTAAATTGAGTTAATTGGTCTATATTCCAAGTTAGCAAAGGGATTATTCAGTTAGCACATCAAATGTATTGGAGTTTATTGTCCATACCATTTTTTAATGTGCGTATGGAAGGAGCTGATAAAAGGTCACTGAAAGAATTGGATTTTAGTGACAGAGCAATCATAATCATTATCATCGAAACTATTATCGCGTGTCTGTTCTCATTCATTTAGGATGATGATCAAATCAGTGGTTTCAGCAATACCTTTTGTACAGCCCCCAGTTCAATAATACCATTCAAAAGGATCATTTTTTGCATACAAATTTTTACATCTGTGGGATTGATAGAGCAAGAAAATTTGTTGTTTTGAATAGAAATTGCACAAAAAACGTTGAAGGGGGAAATTGCTCTTAGAATATCAATAATTCAGATAACGAATCTAAAAGGAAAAGAAAGAGAGACTTCATACTTCATAGTCAAAGCCAGCAGCATAACAAGTATCATCGTTACTTGAGTAGACACTGTAGTTTTTCTGATCTTTATGTTGTAATTTATTCATGAGCAAACTATAGTTGACATATATGTGAATTATTTTGGCAAGATTATAGTAAAGATATATAGATATACAAACGACCTTGATCATTTGGCACAGTAGCTGAAGTTGACGATTGATTATTCGTATTTGGAAGTAACACAATTTATGTGATAGGTATTTTGTCTTTATCTTTTGTCACAAGATGCTAGACAAAATCAACCACCTAGAAACCTTGCTACCGTTTACGCATCCATGCCCAAAATCAATCGTATTGCTCTCCAAGAGCCACGCCAAAAGAGCTACTCACCTTCACGCATATTTTTAATCGTATATATATATACATACATATATATATCTGAAATCTAATCCATCGAACATCGAATCGAAATGTGATTTTGTTCCTCCCCGTCACAAATTCCAAATACGGTGGGAGCACACGGAAATGACTTTATATTGTTGGCATGTCTAAAAGGAAAATAAGTATCGATTGACAGATTTGTTACGGACTCAAATCTATTGCCATATTCATTAAGGTAGAGGAGTGGTAACAATGATGATGGTGGTACCCGATCTATGCTTTGGCTGAATAAGTAATATAATATGATATGATGCCTCATCAGAAAAGCCTACAAAAGCTATCAAAACTCATAAAAATGTCCATCATCACGTACATTTTCCACTTCAGAAGATGGTGAGTAATCAGGAGCAGCAGGCATGCTGAGCTTTGTTTTCTAAGCGTCAATCATGGAGCTAACTTCAGTTGACGCGTCATCATATCATTTTTATCTTTTACACAAAACACTACTTAATGGGAGAATCAATAATTCTCAAGTGTAAAAAATGAAAAGCGACAAGGGTGGTTGTGGTGAATTGATTAGGATAAATGGGCAAAATGCAAAAAAAAACTTTGTTGGAGCTGAAACTTTTGCTAGTACGAGTAGAAGCAAAAGCAAATGGATTTTAAGATTGAGCCCCTTTTTGTTATTTTTGATTGTTCCATTATTTTTCTAAACGAGATGGGAAATTCTGATACACTTAAGGAGTCAACCAAGTCACAAAGTGGCAGGGCAAGCCCTTTTTGTAGGAATGAGTTGTGTGAATGTCACATGAAACCCATGTTGTATATATGCAGTTGGAGACAAATAATGTTGTTACTTTTGCTTTTGTGCTAAAAGTCACAAAGTGGCAGGGCAAGCCCTTTTTGTAGGAATGAGTTGTGTGAATGTCACATGAAACCCATGTTGTATATATGCAGTTGGAGACAAATAATGTTGTTACTTTTGCTTTTGTGTTATACCTTGCTCAATTCACAAAAGTAATGCATTTTTAACAGAAAAAGTAAAAAAATAAAGTGAGCAACATAAGGAGCTCATTGTTTATTTTTATCACTATTTACAACTGCATTCACCTTTTACAAAACAAGATACTTATCGACAAGAGAACGAGCTGCCAACTGCCACCGACCAGTGGCTTATTAATGAGCGTCTGATGTTCACTGTGCATAATTACGTGCAGATTAATTGTCTCAGTTTTCGTTGAAAAAGTTATTTATAAGCATAATATACTGATTAAGCAAATGATATATTGTGTATTATATACTGCTCCCGCACGAACTTCGAACTCGTATTTGTCTTCAAACAATTACTCACGATCATCATGATTATGATCAGTCTTTACTGAAAAGGAATGGCACGCGAGTTACCCCTAAGTAAGTAAAAGTTGGCTGAGGACTGAGCATTAGCTAATTAATTTGCAAAAGGGTGAAGCTTTTATAAATGCTCAGAGTTATTGAGTTGAAGACAACATCGAACATTTTAACATCAGAATGGAAATATCCCCAAAAATGGCATTTTATTTTATATTTCTTTGAAACTCATGNCAGAGTTATTGAGTTGAAGACAACATCGAACATTTTAACATCAGAATGGAAATATCCCCAAAAATGGCATTTTATTTTATATTTCTTTGAAACTCATGAGTATTTCATAATCAGCATAATTTAGTGCATGTCCGTCCGTCACCGTAAGTCTTCCATGATTTCAACATATGACATGAGCGTTTTTGTTTTTTTCTATTTACACAAAAATATCGCGTAATCATTTCAGCTAGCTGTTGGCCTGGCCTATCCTAAAAAACTGTTATGACAAATCAAAAACGTTAACACAATTACGCAGGATGCATATCCTTAATTGATAAGAATGAAATTAAGCTCTTCTTCAATATCTCCTCTACAGTCTAGACCCATACCCGATCCCATTATTTGCACATTTGCACACCCTCCTCCGAGCTATAGTCATCTCCTCATACATATTTACATATTTTTCTTGTGTTATACTAATTATGTCATTAATTAGGGACAAACTGTTTAAAGGGAAGGGATAAAAAACGTATATAATATTATTCAAACAGGTGTTACGAAAAACTGACAAAAATAATTCTGGGGAAAATATTTTAGCAAACTCCCACGAGCTTTATGTTTACAATGATCGTTATTGTTGCTTATATTGCAAGGTATATAGGTACAACGTTTACAATTTACAATAGCAAACATTTTTTTACAATCTCCTCTTATGCTTGTCAACTTTCGTATCAACTTTTGCAAGTCAAGTCCAAGCACTAACGACTAGCGACAGTGAGCCCCAGCATATCAATATCATTTAATGAAATTTTTTGCTGTCAAAGAATCATTTTGCTCATTGGAATTATATGCAAATGAGCCCAACAAAATGCCAAAGTTCACCGTGTTAATGGTGTCCAATCTACGATGCAAATTTTTGTTTTGACAGAAAATAAAGATGAGATGAAATTTGGTGACTTTCAAAACATATATACAATAATGTGCTCTTTTGCCTTCGATCAATGTATAATTTCAGTTGTCTACAAAATGGGGAAAATAATTTGAATGTTCTGCACCTGTCAAAGAATTATTGATTCTTTTTCTGGGTACAAAATATTAAAGACGTAATAATACTATATAGCCCTATAGACATATGTGTCACAATATTCATATTCATTGTAGGATATAATGATAATGATAAAATGATATCATGCACTAAAATGCAAAATGCTATCATAAATAACTTAGTTTTGAACAATGACCTTTTCTTATACAATTGATCAGAAAATATTTTTCCAAAAGTATCCCTCTTTTCCATAATTTTTACTTAACCTTTATGATCATAATATAGCGATATATACAATTAAATTATTACATAACCCCCAATTTATTGGTGTCGCTCTTGTAACTGACATTAAATTTCATCTTTGTATATTAATATTTCTAGATTGGGATCGTATTCGCGTTGCATGTATCATGCAAAGTTTTAATTTGCTAAACTCATCTCATTTATCTAAAATAAAATGAATTTGCGTTATAGTTAGCTATAGTTGATAGTAATTTACATTTTTTAGATTGTAATATTATTTCCAAAGTCTAAACCAGTAGTGTGCGCGGGATGGGCTATGGTTGATAGTATAGCTATAGATAGACGTATATTGTACATCATTACATCTCTCTTAAAAATGAATTCATCAAAGTTGAAGTTGATACCAATGACCTCACCTAGCCCCTCCACTGATGCATTTTTATGCAACATATTATATACATATATAGGCATAAAGTTGAAGTACACGGACGAATGGACTGATGAATGATATAATTTTTTAAGACGAAATGAATGAAAGATGTTGTTAGAGATAAAGATGACAGACGGTGTGGTAGAGCATATTGGCATTGTATATTTTCATGAAATAATATTATGCAAAGATAAATTATCACATTAATATATGCACGCTACAAAAAATATTAATGGTTAGTAATGTATGTGGACATTAGAAAAGTGGATGAAGAATCTAATCTTCAAAACCAATCTTTTTCATTATTCTAAACCGCCCAAGATGTTGCTTCAGAAGATTATATGTTTTTACCATCATCAAAAAAGTGCACGTAAATCAGTTTTTATTGGCTACAAAAGTAAAGACGATGCTTAAGTCATAAGTAGTAAATGACAAAACAAATATGCAACAGCAACAGCTGCATTTTCCTTGTCGTATAGAAGAGCTTATATACTTAACTTTACGAATGTTGATTGTAATTAAGTCTCAACTCCAAAAAAGAGATTCGCAACGGTTTGACTATAAAACTTTAACAAAGCTTTGAGCACCAGCATCAGCGCAAACCTCTCTCTCGCACAAACGTTATGATTACATTTTAATTACCATACTTTTTGCATAACTGAGAACAAGACAAGTGTGATTTAATTTCATGTCTATTCAAAGTTAAGTATGCATCATCATATTTCATATAGCAAATTGTCATTTAAGTACGAAGGGTGGAGTAGAGGTGGAGATAGTTATTTGTTATATGTACTACTTCAATAAAAATAGGTGTAAGTGTAAACTCAAAGTAAACTTTGAATTTTATTACCCATTCTTTAGAGACTCAACAAATATGTATATCTGAAATAAAAATTATGTACAAATGTAAAGCGTTTAATAATAATAACGCACGTACATGGCACGACGATTACGATTAGCTTACTTTGAAATACTTTGTTTCTTCTACTAATATAGAAGAAATCTAATGCGATTTCCACTTGTTATACAACAATAATACAACCCGTCTGCGTCTGTCGCTGCAATATTGTCAAGTTTTTCCTTATCGCTCGTCAACAACACAGTTTAATTTACCAGTAACCTTTACTTTGTTGCAGTTGCAATATATTGTAACATTATTTAACACACAAGTAGAAGCGCGTGCTATATAGTGCTTTGTCGTCATCCGTATTACCTTTAAATTTTTCTCAGTCTGCGTTGATTGTTGATTGCAATAAAATGATGTGTGAGGTTTGAAGCGTTTGAAGTGCACAAGCTACAATAATTAAGCATGCATATGTACCATATCGATTTGATCAACTTTGAACGATTATCATTTTTAATTGCTCGCATTATAATACTGGCAAATCAAGTTGTGCATTTTATAATTTTCTTGTGATTGTTAAAATGACTTTGTTTAGAGATTTTAAATAAATTGGCGTATATGTTCCTATTGCGTACTTGTAGTTTTGCAGTCGTTGCAGAGAACACAGTCGGTATAAAGTTATGTAACTTAACCCTTGAGTGATGAGATATGATATGATGTCAATGAGATTCAATAATCAAGATGGTAAAAGTTTAATGCTTTTATAGAGTAACGTTTCCCATTATGATTACACTTGAAGATTACTATATTCAAATAGTGTGCTTTATTGCAATCGCATATCAAAAGGTCTTTAAAAACTTCATAAAAATCGTTTACCTATTGCAAGACTAAAGAAAATGTCTGATTTAAATACAAAATGGGAGATTCATAATGATTTTTCATGTCTAACGGAACCAGGAACGGTGATTTTGGGGATGGATGATTGGAGTCGAAGAAGTTTCACAACTCCGTTAACAAACTAGACAACCGTTGCTTGCTACTAAAATAATGATAAAAACCCATTTAGCGTTAGCGTGTGAAATTGCGATAAATAAAGTCGTAAAGTTAGGCTAAATAGCGCAACACATGCGGAACGATAAGTATATGCCTATACATATATATGTGCATAAAAGATAAGGTGGCGGATGCCACCTGAAGAATTTACCAATTTATAGGTAGACAAGCGATCCTACATTTTGCTCAGGGAGGTAACACTGCTTATAGGTATCTATATATAATTTCATGTTTTGAAAATTGCATCGCATTCAAAAAGTCACGTCAATTTTTGTAAAGTTACTATAATATACAAAGCGTGCGTCAGTAAATCCGAGCATGTGTAAAGTGTGACTACTCTCGGCAATATGGCGAGATGTGATATGCGATACTACCATTTACTAATGTAAATGCGTAATTTTGTGGCTTCCTAGTTTGCTACCTGATATATTATAAGATTTATGAGCATGAACGATATACTGCTATCTTCTTCATCATGGTTCATTGGTGGCGAATGAATATATAACGTTTTTACCGTCATCGCCTTTATTTCGTATAATAAACATTAATGTTCATTTTATATGCCAGAAGAAATTTAAGGAAGATGATATAAAGCATTATTATTGCATCGTAATCTTTCGCCAGTTTTGTAATCAGTGGACCATTTCACTGGTTTTGTAGCCCCAAAAAAGTTTAGGTTTAGCTATTATCTCAATAATGTAAACAAAAAAGGCAACATTTTGTCCTCATTTTAAACTGTACCAGTGCATTACATTAAAAATGACTGAAATGAGATGATTTGAAATTTCCATTGAAAGAGCTCATGTTGCAATATATATGGGGTTCTGAGAGGGAATTTCGTCAAATGGAACGAAAAATGAGTAAGGAATAGCCAAATATGACCAAAATAACATTCAGCAAAAAATCGAGTCAATAAACTATACAATAATTATATGCACGCGAGGTAATTAAAAGATGATAAATATGTGTCACCAATCACCACTCCACTCAATTTAAGACAGTTTCGTGGAATCAAATGAAATATTAGAATCACCAACAAGAGCTACAACAACACAGCAGGGAATACTCCTTTCTGAAGCTAAAAATGCAACAAAATTGACGTTTTGACTTTGACATTCAAGGAGGAGGCTAGAATGTTGAGACTTGAGAGAACTAATATGCAACTTTTTAAAAAGAAAATGGATTTACTTTTTTTTGTAATAAAAAAATTATTTTCATTAAGATGGCAGAAGATAGCCCTGGGACAGGTAAATAACTGCTATATTCTTGTATTCTATCAGAATGTGCGCTTCTTCACTTTCATTTTTAAATTGATAATGCTGAAGATAAAGTTGCGTAAGTGGATGTAGATGAATTGTATTCAAGGTCGCTCTCATGTGACCGCTAAAAGCAGCGAAGGTTCTGGGATGGAGTCATGTCATAAAAAAGGTGGAATTTTAGCTTATTGATAATTACCATGTAGTAATTGATTTTTACACGAATTTTTCCCTTGTTTCTCCTTTGATTTGTGGGTTTTCTAATACTCACAAGTCAAACATCTATATAAACAGAAGGAACATCGATCAATTATATTGTATTTTGGTGTGGTTGTTCGTTTAAAATTCGTTTGCAATAAACACACAAAGAAGCCACAAATCATGCTATGAAATTATTAGACTGTGAAATCGTTTATGAAAAATCTGAAATTTCACTTCATTTTCAAACGCATGTGCAATATGTGCATAAACATGATCATGTAAACACTTTAAGTAAAGGCTTATATGATTTTGATATGGAAAGGAATACAAACTTGCAAGTTGCATTAATTTTCGTATATGTAAAAATAATACAAGGGAAGCAAAGATTGAAACGAAAATGAGGATGATACATACATTTATTTTACATCTCTATTTGAAAGCGGAAAAAGTATACCTAAAAGTAAAATACATTTCCGCTCACTCTAAAGTAAAACAGACAAAAGTTAACATTAATTTATAGACAAGAGAGGAAGCAGAGCACATCACACATCACTGACATCACTTACTGACATATATTTTTGACAATTTTTTTTCAAGCACGTAAGAATTAATGTGTGGTTTAAATCAGGAGTGACAGTGACATGACATCCTAAATTACGCAAATATTTTTCATTGTTTGCTTCTATCCACAATTGTATATATACATTCAATCAGTTTACGTTACGATTTATGATTCGTATCTCCATCTCCTACGTAATCGACTGAAACCCCAGACTTATGTAGTACAAAGTTAACATAAAGTCTTCAAATCGGCATTATTAGGTTTTCGATTTCTATCGCCAATCGACAAATGAGGTGTAATAAAATAATTGCATTTAAGCTAGCTCGTTGTGTAATATTTACTTTACTGCAAAATGCATCGAAACAGCATCCTTGCAAGCAAACTGCAACGTCATCTTTAAGTCTACAGACACTATTCTATTGCATGAATCACACAACAATGAACAGTGCAAATGCACCACACGTCAAGCCGTGTAGACATTAGACATCGAATCGAATACCAACATGAATTTTTGTTTGTTTGTACTGCACATTACGTACTCAATCCTTTCATGCAGTTTTTTGCATGTGCATCACTAACATCATCACTGTAAACAAGTTTTTTAATTGGGGTGCATTGTTACATACTGCGTCAAAAATATTGTGTCATCTAACTCTAAAAGTCTCTAGCAAAGTAAAAAAAAGTACCCGAATCTCTATTCATTCGCAGTTTTCAATGTGGCAAAAATGCACTACCGTAACAGCATGTGTCGTGTTATTAAATCACAAGGACACAAGCGATTTCTAACATTCATGCTGATAATTTTTAATACCTGTAATTTTAGTAAGAATATTTGCAACTCGAATTGCAAGGTGATATATCTATACTCCTCCAGACCACTTGCAAATTTTTATTTCAAACAGTTCCTCAAATTATCAAATAGCGTTTTTGCCAATGTGTGTAAAAAAACCACGTGTAAAAAACAATTTGTTCAATATTGTCCTACCCCCTACTGCGACAACCTTGCTAATTTTCGGAAAACAAACACGCTTTCTATAATCTACCAAAGTAAATCATCACGAAATCAGTTTAAGAACTTGAAGTTGAAATGAGTGTTAGATTGAAATTGACTCATCTGTTTCCAAATGGCATGACACAAAAATAAACAGGCAAAATCACGCCTCCTCCCAAAATTACATCATAAAATTATTATGCTACAATTAGTTCGTTCCTTCATTGTTTGTTAAGAAACAACACTGCACTTTGTAGTTGCATATTGCAGCGTGCATCTATACCTTTCGGAGCTCCACTCCTTTATCTTCTTCACGTCTATATTTTTTAACAAAAAATCGGATTGATCAATCCTCACTCCTCAAGACAAATTTGAAATCAGGCATCATTACATTAAAAACTGATTTTTATCAGGTGGCTATAAAACTCCAATCAATAATTACAAATTAACTAATCAATTCTTACAAAACACCTAATTTCCCTGTGCTCTTTACTATATAGTCACATCACTTATGTACAACCATTGCTTCTAGTAATTCTGCAGAATTATGAATTATTATGCAAACCTCAAAGTTTTATGCGTTATTAAGTCATCCTCATATTTATTCTTCTGATCACGGCTGTGACTTCGACTTTATATCATGATCGTGGTAATAGAAAGGCCATAAACTTTTCATTTTACGCACTTTTTATGTACGCAACAGAAGCAATAACCTTTCGTTTTAAGACTCAAAAAGTTAAGAGAATTTAAAAAAACTAGTAGGATCCATTATCCGTATAATATAACCAAACCATATTACCATGAAATGCTATCCACATTTCATATAAATTTATCGTGTATGAAAAACTAACCGTCAAACTACTCAAGTACATCAGTAGTTTATTATATTATGCGATATGATGGGACCGATAAAATTACTTTTTCTGCCTTCGCCATTCGCAATCACAATACGCTATCTACGCTTGAACTGCAATGAAAGACACATCCAACATCCCGTCACCGTCATCTGAACAATGGTCAGTTTCAATGTAAAAAAGCCAAGAGCTCCTATAATATCAGTTTCTTTGAGCGATATGCTTTTCAAAATTACCATCATTCACCGTTTTGATCACATATAAAATCCTGTAATAATTCTAATAATAAGCGAAATTAATTGCTGGGAGCTTTTTTGCAGCCGATAAATGCTTATCTGATGCATATAATTGATTTAACGTTCTTTCTTTATTACTACCTGCCGTGCAGTAGTTTTTTTTGCTTCGTTCAGACTTCAAACTTCAAGACGATGCGCATTCGCAAAAAAAAGAGAAGCAATTTTCATTTTGAAAGTGAAATAAATGCTTTGATTCTTCAATTCTCTGATCGTGTACATTCTCTACTTGAAGATTACAACTTGTACTTTTGTAGCTTTTGTAGTATTGAATTGAATCAACGTCAAACTTGCATGTGCATATTCTCCTATGGATTTATAAAATTATATGGGAAAATATCATATCACTGATAACGTGATAAAGTGTTTCTTGTAAAGGAATACACATGTACATTATAATTAGAAACAAGAAAAGGCTTGTGTGTATATGTACAAGAGGTTTTGTTGGAGCCACTATCAGTTTACATCTTTCGCTATTGATTACATTCTGCTCTGAGGTAGCAGAATCAGAAGTCAAGTCAAGTCATCATCCTACTGATCAAAAAATCATTATTCATTTGGACAATAGATCGATTCGATAGAATCATGTGGAGCGTCGAACGGAAGTAGCAGATTTGAAATGGCAATTGATAATAGTAATTATACTTGTGTATATTACTGTCATCGACTTTTTATTCGTGATGGTAATGTGTATAGCATCTGTGGCGTGGTGGCTTTATCAAATAAGTATGATGAGTTTAGTCACACGTCACACCAAGCAGGAGTCCCTTTCATTTTTGATCTCTTTTAACTTTTATCTTTGAATGTTGGAATTGGAAAGAGAAGAGGGAAAGATATAGTTATTTTAAACAAGATGTCCGTTAATCGACTCATTTTCTTTATAAGATTTAAACTTTTTTCCATGCTTTAAGATTGAAGGTATTCTGTGACAACTTTCCATATTATGAATACGTATAGGACCTCGCCTCATCTTCCAAAAATATCGAGTCTCTAATTTGCATTAACAAATTGAGTTTCCACTACAACATAATACTTATTATGCTTGTCGCAATGTCCACCAGTTAATTGATTGTTGTGGACGCCAGATAAATTTAGGGGGCTATTGTAATCTCTAAATTAATTTTATTCATACGATGCAATACACTACTTTATCAGTAGTGGCGTAAGTAAGCATACTATCCATGCATAGGTTAGGCTAGAATTTAATGAACACCCTGCGTAGCATAGTCTATTTCTGGCATTACGCACCGGGTCATCATAATCAGCACTATGCTTCAACTGGCGCTGGCACGGTAAAACGAACAAGAACGTTCTCAAGAATAAATGTATGTCTGAATATAAACGGCAACGATTTGATTTCAAACTTCTGTTCTTATTACGAATTGCGTTTGGCAGGCGCATTTATAGACCACTGAATAACCAGCGGTACCTAAGCGTTAGCAACAACGAAGTGTGTCACCGGAAGACTCCATACAAAGCCCTATTTATCCAGCCAACTGCCAATGATGTACCTGACCTCCCTACAGAGGAGAGTAAGCTTCTGAAGTGCTTACATAAAGATAGATACGACTGTAAACATGAATATGCGAAGCCTATATAATATCCCTGAAAATTCAAACAGTTAGCCAGAACTTCCCAATTGGGGAATTCTCGCAGAAATACTTGAAAATGATATTCAACATGAATCAAGGCTTAATGAAACTTCTCCCAAGCACGACAGAACAACTTCCTCCTCGAACAATGAAGGATAGCTTTGTTTCTGCAAATTTACCATTAACATCAAATCTCCAAATTCGAGAGAGGTATGTCGGTGTTGGAGGTAGCTTAAGGATCGAAGTGTTACTAGCAGACTTTGACTTTTTCGCCGGTATATTTTCCAAGTTATTTTAACGTACTTATTTTCTACAATATTTAAAATGAAAAACTTTAGTATTATTAAACTCAAAAAATAAATGCTTTATGGTAGTCTACTGTGGATACAAGCACATTCTCCATCCCAAAAGAGCAATTAATGAATGTCCTTATGGTGCATCCCTATTCACACCTGGTGCTCATTTCATAGGTAATCTCAATATGTCAGCAATCAACATGTAATTATTTGGATTCACACTTTCCCTTCCTCACAAACAATTATTATGTTTCTATTTTCATACACGGAAGATCCTATCTTGAATCCACACCCATATTGTGTCGTGACCGCTCTTGTGGACAGCATTTACATAACAAATAACAAAATTAAGGTATTTTAGGTCGAGCGTACAAATAATTCCAAGCTGCAAATGTGTAAGTTATAACTTTTTTAGAGCTATGAGGACGTAAGAATATCTGGTCACGTGACATACGCTGGAAGTAGTTCAATGGAGATTTGCATAGTGGCTGATCAAAAAGATGATCAAGGAGTGTATCAGAAATGTGTTGAAGCAATATTCTTCTTGGTTGCAAAGGACTGCATGGGCCAAGAATTAGCTAAAGTAAACCCTCTAATTGCAGAAACACCGGAAGAGCAAGAATTCCTGAAGAAAGGGGAATGTCAGCAAAAAATAAATTATGATTATGATGCATTATTTTTACATATCATCGAATCGACAATGAAGAAAACTTG
>JAANSM010001592.1:0-17858 GCA_036850725.1 Orchesella villosa
TTGAAAAAATTGAAAGGGAAAGGGGTTTAGTTAGCATAAATTGAAGAAATTGAGAAGGGGAAGGGGTTTGGTTAGCGTAAATTGAAAAGCGAAAGGTTAGGTTTGGTTTGCATAAATTGAAAAAATTGAAAGGGGAAAGGGGTTTGGTTAGCATTAATTGAAAAAATTGAGAAGGGGAAGGGGTTTGGTTTGCATAAATTGAAAAATGGTTCCTTTCCTGTTTTTCCTTGCGATACCTATAATATAAATTGCATAAGTTTTTTGCTGCAATCACTGATTTAAGTGGAAATTAACAAAATATAGTGGTATTTAATATGATAATCGTCCACCTGGCAGAGTTTTATAATTTTGTAAATAATTCCTGAAAAACATGATAATATTTGTATTGAACAACCAAGTTAGTTCACGCACGCGGATTTTGTGAATTATGGAACGAATAGGTATGAAAAGGAAAGTTAACTTGCATTTTCTCATTTCCTTCGTATAAAGTGTTTTGGACGTTTCGTTTCTTCTAAGACGCAACATGATCATGATCATAGCTCACACATTTACGTGATTGAACTACAAGTATGAAATTTATTAGGAAGCACAAGTTTCTTTGAGTTTTGAGAAAATGGATTTTTATAAAATGTAATTGTTTCCATATCCTTATATTGATTTTACTAGATTTCAATTTCCCATTTACTATGAATCCTGTGGTGACTTGTGATTATGTTAAAAAATATCATATACATATATATAGAACGTACAGAATATTATGAATTTTTGATTATTTCATTGCATAAATTGCAACTAAATATTAAACACTTAGAATGTGACGTAACAGAAAATTAAAATGAATAAATTCGTAGAATAATCTTGTATAAAATGCATTTTATCTTTTCGTTCTGGTATCATATTTCAAATTTCAACTTTATCTGTCAGTTTTGGTCAGGGGTTCACTGAAATCTGAATGTTTCATTATTACGACGTGAAATCTCTACCCAGTAGGACACTTAGTAGTTCTCATATGCAGAAGTAGCTATTATATACGTGGCTATACACAAGAAATATGGGCTTCTCCATTCCAAACTTAAGCAGATGAAAGTGCTGTGCAGTAGAATGAATATGCACCAGTATGAGACTCAGTCAGTAGATTCAGCTTAACCAGAAAAGAGGTATTTGTGTAAGCCGCTAGGTATTGGGGTGAAGAGGTATTTCAGCGTGAGTATGAAAGCAATACAACACAAAACGACGTTCCAAACTTGTGAAACAAAGTTTTGGATTGGGTTCTTATGTGTGTGGATAGCAAACACCGCTGTTCATGTAGCACTACACTGCAACTGCCTGTAACAGTACTAGTATGCTACACACGCATTGTGAGTTTACCTAAAATTTGTGAATAAGAATATCGACGCGAAGAATTTAGTTTTCTCTGTATGCGGTTGCAATTAGTAGTTAAAATTCTAATTTTGAACGTAATTTTTTAAAGAAGGCCAGGTTCATTTGTGTATTTGTTGTTTTAGATGAGATTATATATGGACGTTCCAGATCAAGAGGTGACAAGGAAAGGATGAGGATGGTTCTGCAGTTGTTGTTAATATGCTTACCTTTTTATTTTCTGCGTACTGGTATATCCATAACATGCCGAATATTATCATATGACGACTGATGGTGTCCCGTAGTTAAGACGAAGAGTTGAATTATTTATTTTTTAGGAGCTCATTAATGAGAGACAAAAGTAAGGAATGTTCAAAACCAACTCCGAAAACGTAATTGTTGAGTCTCTTCGTGAATTGGATGGTTACGTCAGGGGGCAATGTAAGAAATACTATAGGAGCACTTAATTTGGTCTTATATTGTTACGTTTGTGTTCATCTATATTTATTACAGCAACTGATCACTTTAAAGAGTGTCATTTTAAAAGCTAGATCTGATATCTCTCACAACATAATTATTCTTTCGACAATTAGGGGCAGCCGTAATGCTGGTAATGTTTCAAAAATGTTTCTGTAACGGGAATGTGTATCGTTTCAAAACTGAAACGTTTCAACAAAAATCGTTTTGTTTCAATGAACTCCGTTCCGTTCCTGTTTCGTTTTCAAGCGTGAGAAAAAACAAGACGCTAAAACATGTTTCGCTATACAAAATTGCTGTCGCTCAATACAGAAACTGTGACCTAATCATTTTCTAAACCTTATATAGTCCGGCTATTCGGCCCTGAATAAGCATTGAAACAAATAAAGGCAGTGATTGAGATGTTATGAATTTTCAATCGATTTCAAATCAATCGCATTCAATTAAAATTCATATGAATTAAAACTAACAGTACACTTCTTCTTCAAACGTAGTATTTCCCTCTAACAAGGAATTTCTATAATCAATAATTACCCAATTTTCTCGATAGACATGCTGCTATTACACATTTTATAAATGAATCCAAGTTTTCTTGAGAACTTCAGATGGACTCCAAGCAGTACCATAAAACAACTCATATTTATAAATGGTTTGCTGTTAAATACTGTTTACGTGCTGTCATGTCAAATATAGAAACATTTTGGCATCAAGTCTGACGTTGAACATTTATTATAATGCTTTCCCCTGAGTAAACATAGCCTACTTCCGAGCTTCATAGAGTAGATTGACAGCATTGTAAGTCCCACCGCCATCCAACGTCATTCGGAACTCAATCCGTATGTTCCAACGAAACAGTTAACGGGAAACATTTAGATAAAACTAAGCCAGGATGTATTATAACTTTAAATCTGTATAAGATATGGAACGACATAAACCTCAAAACTTTATTTTCAATGGATAGAAAAGGATAAAAGATATTAATTCTTGGTATGATATTTTCGTACGCAAAAATTGTGTATATCAGTTTGGTGGTACTTCGAACGATCATAACGTTTTCTGAGAAAGGCTTAAAGAGTTGTTCCTCGTCTAGACAACCCTTTAAAGAATTATAAACTTTACTAACATTCCTTCTGTAGGTAAGAAGTCGTGTAAAAGGTGATATATCTGCTATGAACAATCAGGTCCATACTTGTATATCCTAATAGAACGAGGATTATAGTATTTATTATTTATTTACGATGCAATGTAAGGTACCTGTTTCTGAATTTGTGAAACAACCTCTTCATGCTGCAAAACTAAACTAGGAACGGAATTTAAGCTCAAGGTTAGCATTTGAATGCAAGTTGCCAGCATGTACTTGGTTATTGCTGCAAGGTAGTAAACCCAAGACAGAATGTATGAACGTGCTAGCACGAAAAAAGGATTAGGGTTTAATTTTAAAATTGTTCGCCCGAAACATTTCTCAGGTGCTATCTATTCTCACCAAAAACGTATCACATACAACTTCTGGTCTAACAAAGGATTAAACTAAAGTAAAAATTTTCGACTATACATTCTGTACCTAAGAAAACCGTATAAAAAGCCAAGAATTTACTTTCTAGATATCAGTCTTTGATCTACGCTGCTTCGGATGCAGTAACCGAATTCAAGTTCTTGGGTGCAGCATAAACAGCAATGACTGGTGAGTGTCTACAGTAGGGCGTATATGAAAATGAAGTACTTTTACTTGTTCATAATTCGAACCTGCAAACGTGAAGTTCATGTATTTTTACATGTAATTAAAGTTTAAATGTTTCATTTTTTATTTTAAACATAGGCATGAAAGCTGCAGACCTACAAAGTCACGGGCACTGGTCCTTCATACAAGGTGTTTGAGTGAAGCCTCTGTTGGGGGAAACCCGGACGGTGACAGGAACATGCAGCCGTTGAAACCCTATTTAAATAGACGACGACGCTATAGGCTAGATACTCTTACGTACTATACGTAACGTACATTCTTTTATTCTTCGAAATTCATAACCTTGTGATAGTCTAGGAAATTTTTGTTGTCCCGTTCAATGTAGATACGGAACAACTTGACTTTATATTCTAATTATAATCATAGTAATTATTCCTGTTACTATTTTTTAAACATTTTGTCACTCGATGTTTTTGGTGAATTTTCCCGTGTTGGGTTTTATTTAAATATTGTTTCCTGTTTGACCAATGTAGTGTTGACAGGAACGAATGCAGTTTATACTATCCTTCATATACAAGAGTGTTTTCATTTCTTTAATAAATTATGATAATTTGTATCTTTTTTAGACAACGATTTATTATTATATGTGTTTTAAATTGCTCATAATATGTGACTCGTCAAATGCATGCTTGGGGTCAAATTAAGAACAATTTTCATGAACGTACAACTAACGCTGCAAACAGTTTTACCAAACTTTGCATTCAAATACAGTTCCATATTTTTTAATTTAGTATTTGAAGGAAATTGTGGTGTAAAAACATTGTGAATTCATTTTGAATTAATGCGACCAAGCTTTCTTCGCCATAAACTGCATTAAGTAATTCATAATTTAATAATAAAATAACTCTAATGTAAAAACTTGTGTTGTGGTAGTCCAATAATTAGGAGTGGCTTAGCAATTTTAGAATGTACGTTTTAAGGCTATATAGCATTTTATCAGTTGATAAGCAATCAAAATAGATTTGTATCATCAAAGTAGATCAGTTTTCTCGCTGATTTGCAATCGTAGATTGTAGCACTTTCAACTTTGACGTTTTTATGAAATTTTTCTGAAGTTAAATACAATTTTTGCAATTATAGATAGTTTTGCTAACTTGAGTTGCAGCAAATGTATGACCAGAACCAGACAATTATGAAACCTTGGATGTTTCTTAGCTTGCTTCATCACCTGAAAATCCTCTGATCAGTAAGCCAGAAAATACAATTATATTATTGTTGATGGGTTGTGATACTGAATTGGAATGTAAAATGGGTGCTTGGTAAAAATATTTTTTAATATTATTTAGAATGTTATTGGAGTCGTTATGGTATACAATTTTATATTTTCCACTCTCTGTAATTATGTCTGGATTTTATAATGTTGTGCATTATGTTTTACAAGCAACCATTCACATCAATTCGATTTTCAAGTTGCCTCATTGCTTTGGTTATACAAGTTTAGTTCTATTATTTATATAGGAAATTCTTTGATGGAGAACGTTTCAATTCAGTCTTAATGTAAAGAGAATATGAATTGCTCCATCCTCAGCGCGAATTAAAAATGCTTTCATTTTAATAATACACTTCACATTTTATCAATATGACCAAACACATACGTCAAAATTCGTGATATCGTACAAAACAATCGATACTTTTTTTCCTTATAAAATCTAATTAATAATTATAGATAAGTATAGATCCTCAGAATCTATTTCTCGGTTTTGCCTCACAACAAGCTAATAATACTGGCATCCAGTTTAACTTCAGAACTGGGCTTGTGAGCTACTAAACCATTACAAAAGTAGATTTCTATATTTACAACCTTAACATTTCCAGTACTTTCAATATGATAAATAGTACCTCTAATAATCCCAAATTTCGTCTCGAAACATCGATAACTGTAAAAGTAGCATTCACATTGAACACCAAATAATGAACCAAGCTAAAACTAAATCTAAAATGGGACACAGTTTTAAATCTTCGTCAAATAAATTCCTACTTGGATTGACGTTCACAGCTGTAGTTGTTCTTCAACGTTCAATTCAACCAGTCAGTACGCATCATGCATCGTGCATTTTCCGGCTGTTTCCTCACTTAAATACGAAGTGGGAGCAGTATGTGCTTTACCTCTATCAATCCGACAAAATGATTTTAGATCGACGACGACCAGGCATGTCCTTTATTCCAGGCATGTCCTTAAACCCGAGGTCCTTCACAATTCAGAATGAAAATAACACAAGAATGCGGTACTACCATTATCGATTTTTCAACATCTACAACATCATCATCAGTCTAATAGTTTACGGAAAGCACTTTGGAAGACTGCAAAATCCTGTGTTTGAATTGGGTTTAGCTCTGGCACCTTCGCGAACAATATTTATCTACATTTGGGCCAATACTAGAGATCTTGCGCGTTCTAATATTTCGTTACATAATCCTAAAGTCGCAAATTGGTATTCTGAACTTCCGATTCTTGCGGCATTGAAAGTTGTGATAACGTTACCCCAAAATTTTGAACGTAACCCTAATGAAACTACAGTCACCGCCATTTGCTCCGGATATTGTCGCTCTGGTTCAAGTTTATTGAAGGATTTCTAGCAAAAACTGCACCACAATTATTTATTATTATTATTTATTATTATTAGTTATTCCTGCAATCGCTAACGACTTAAATGGCTTCATCTATAATAAATCAAAAGATTTTCAATTTTTACCTGCGAAAACTATTTGCCTGAGCTCAAAAAGGCGAATGAGTAGACACTGCCTGTACAACAGAAATCATGTTATTGTTGGTATTACCCGAGCAACAAAATATTCTCTTTCACGATATAAATCGTCTCAAGACGGCATCATAACAAATTTAGACCTTCTGAAAAATACACAGGTCTTGAGCAAATTTATACATTTGTTTGCTTCATAGATCCAAGCTCGCAGCTGGTCCAACAACTACTTTTTGACAGCTTTCACTCTGCTACCATTATCTGCTGTACTAAAGCGACAGACCGAAAGGGATAATATTATGGATTAAAATTATGTAACGTGGGTCGAACCATTTAGCCGAGAAGTTTGGATTACATTAGTAACTGCTATAGTAATCCCTAGAGCTATTTCTCTGTTGCATTGTCATTCATATTCATGTTTGAAAATACTCTTCGAATTGTGTAGCAATATTGGTCACGTATTTGGACAAGTCTCTTTGGTTCAACCTCGATTTTTCATATGGCTCTGCTCAATCTCGTTTATCCTAACGCAACTTTATTCAAATGGGTTTACCAGCAATGTTACGATTGTGAAACCACCAAAAAATCTGATCAATACTCCACAGGACCTAGTGGACTTTCGCTACAAAAGCATTTACCAATTTACCAAGTACCTTTGTATTTTTTGCCTGTTGAGGAGGTATTTGGAGTTGAATTTAAAGCATATGGTTTATCTGTAAATGAATCGTTCAAGGTGTTCCAAAGCGAAAGTACAAATGAGGAAGTATTAAGAATGCTGATTGCAGGCAATGAAAAGTTTGGAATAATTGAGGAAGCGTCAGTTTAAAAGTTGGTGACTGCATTTAATAGCCACTGGTTAAGCAAAGAGTATAAAAGCGATGACATCTATTGTTTTCAAATTCAGAAGACTTTCAATAAAATTATGCTTTGTTGGAACCTAAGAACGGAAAATCAGTACTGGCTAAAAGAAACGGCACAGCTAATCGTTGCCTCTGGGCTATACACCAAATGAGATGAATCGTCATTTTGGCTAGAGCGACTAGAAGAGAAGTTGCTTGATGAAAACGTGGGAACCGAAGGTCCTGCTATAGTTGAGATAACTAAAATTGGAGCTATCCTGACGATTTTATTAGTCACAATGGGATTGGCCTTGGGAGTGTTTTTGATTGAAGCTGGTCGAGGCCTATTGGAATTGCTACAGTGGAAAATAGTCAGAGGAAATGTACGACCTACCTTCGCGAAACAAAATTAAATGTTTTCCGAAATGATTGAACTATTTCTGAAACAATTTTCTGAGTGAGTGAGTACATGTAGAAATGTCATCGCCTTCACTTCTTCCAGGATTTTATATGATTATATATTTCATGTTATCATGTAATACACAACGTGTAAAAATATTTAGAACTTTACTCTGGCTGCCTGATTTTACAAGTCAGTTTTTGGATAATGCTTCAATTTTACGAACAAAAGCAGAGGAGAAATATAAAATTTAATATACATAGAATAACAATAGGCTATCAGCCACAAGTTAGGATCAAAACCATTTTCCATGTAACGGGTTCTTGTGGTAGATTAGATTTCAAGGCAACAGTAGAAAAGTGAATTTTCCTGCCATATCATGTAGATATTTGAGTTTAAGCTGAGTACATGACATATACAAACGAATATGTAAATATTACCAAAACCAGTAAGACTTACTACACTTTCTTGATACCTGCACGTAATAAGGAGCAACTAGCGAGGCCTTATATATCTTACAATAAATGACAATTTTGATCGTTTTATGTTTATTCATAGCCAGATGTAGAAGTTCCGCCTACAGAATCAATAACTAAAACTAGAAACTAACTAATGCTAACCGTAGTTGCAAAGCAGAATTGGTGTTCGTTTGCTACTTAAACGTTTATAAAGTATGTAAGCTCCTGTTTTCATTTTCGGAACTTAATACACGATTTTTACGAACATCCCTTTAGTTGAAAACCTTGATGAGCTCTATTTATGAAACCAAATTCTTAATAATAACTTAAAACTTGTTACTTACGTGTCAAATCATATAATAAATTTCAATCTGTATAATTCTCAACTCAGTTCCATATAATAACTTGAACCCAACATTGAAATCCAACACATATTTACACTCAGCATTAAATTATCGTTCAAATAAAAGAAAACTAAAAAACCGAGTCAGAGATTGTGCTTTTTACTTTCCCAATTTCAGCCTAGCATGATGTTCGTAGTAATAGCCCTACTTGTTGTCCCCGCAAGACTGAATGCTGTATGGTCTTAAAACTTTCCTGATTAAAGAAACATTTAATTTATATATAATAAAATATTCATTGTACTTATGCAGTCATCATTTTTTGTTGCTTTTCATTAGTCATTCATCTTATTTACACATATATGTACATTCTCTCTATATATCTCCCTGACTTAATTCCACTACCGAATAAGTATGAGCATTATTCGAATGTACATTCGAGTTTCGCGCATTCCATATTAGATGTATTTGTATTTAATTAATTAACGAAACAGAAAGGGTTTGTCATGTTTGTTGAAGAGTTATTTCTTTCTACAAATGCGCAATTATTTTTTTGTAACATCTCTTAAATAAATTAGGTAAATTCTTTTTCGTTTCGTTTGTTTTTAATTTTTGAAGGTAAAAATTCCATTCATGTGATATAACTCTGTAGAATAGAGCTTAAAATGTTTGTCATGCCAGGTAATTTTAAACTAGAAACATTGTAAAACAAGTCTTGAAATCATTTTACGCTAAAATAGCAGCGAACATTCTGAATTTAGCAGTATTCCCTTACACCAGCTACTTTTATTAAGAGGGAAACCCGCCGAAACACAGAGTTTGAGCCGAAAACTGGGAAGGAAGCGTAAACCAATAAATTAGACGTTGAACAATTTTCACTAATTTACTTCGAATATTTCGTCAACTTCGACATCTTTCTCATACTCTTCAGACTTAGAAAATTTAAGAACATTTAATTGTCTGGGCAAAAAATACATTTCATCGGGTACTCAATCAATCGTAGTTGACACTTATATGTTTGAAAATTTTCAGAATCCTGTCTAATAAATGTACTCTTACTTTTGGAAAGGTCCCCTGTGCAATTTTACTGATTTGCAACATAATATTCGCCGTTTCTGACTTAGTCAACGCCGTTGCCATAAATATTTATAAACAACCGGCGCAGCTATTTGGAGTAGTGATAAATACCATCTCATTAGTTTATCCATTTCTAATTTTCAATGTGTTTGGAGAATAACTGGAGAAATATCAAACTTTGGAATATGTCGAAAGTCAGTTTTCGTGCACCTAAAAGCAAGCTGGGTTACGCAATTTTGACGCTTTATCAATTGATGATTAATGCGTTGTACGCCATTCAATTTCGTGAAACCGTTTCGTATGCAGGTATGATCATTTGATTATAAACATAAAGCACGTGATTATAATCATCACACTTATATTCTACGTTGAAATGACTAATGATTATATTTCAGCAGGTCAAGATACGTGGTCCATATGCGTACTTAAAGTCACCAAAAGTATAGGTTTTATTACCTCCGTTTTTGTAAGCAACTTTATTGATGCTTACACAAGTTTTTTTAGCAATCGCTGGATACGATATTGTTGGAACAAATCTGGCCACCCTACAAAACCTTCGGAATAGTGACGTCCACAAGAAACATTGGGAAAATGGAGACTTCTCTAATATAAAAGATACTGCACAAAGGTCGCAAATATTCCTTGAAACTTCGGACCCCACTGACTCTACAATTTTTCTGAATTGATTTTATATGCTCGCATCTTGGGTCTCGAATCTAGTCTGCCGAAATTAGTCTGCCTTTTTCATATTGATTTAGTGTGAAAACATCCCAAGGATAATGAAAAAAATTATTATTCAGTACGACCTTAAGCTAATTCATGGAGCAAGTACAATCGCTCATATTGATCTGGTCTTTCAGGCCGTTGGAATCATTTAGATGGCAACGTAGATAAACTGCTTTGCTTCTTCTTTTTCCACTTTTCTCGTTTCGGAAGCTTTTGATTGGCTTTTGAGTGA
Source organism: Orchesella villosa (assembly GCA_036850725.1). Lineage (NCBI taxonomy): Eukaryota > Metazoa > Arthropoda > Collembola > Entomobryomorpha > Orchesellidae > Orchesella > Orchesella villosa. Next base: position 10,347 of record JAANSM010001592.1, read on the forward strand.
GAAAACTGATAACGGGTATGGGAAATTTTCCCCTTCGGGGAATTATATCCACCGAACTTTCCAAGCCTGTATTCCAACTTTTTATTTCTACAGGGTGTTGATCAAGTTGGTTGTTGAGTTCGTAAGTTTATATGAAGGGACTTAGCATTCGATAACAGATTGAGGAGGAATGGAGAAAGTTTGGGTTTCTTGTGTCAAACTCACAGGTTTGACCCCCATTAATTTCCAGATCCTTGGGTAATTAATTATTGCATAACCGAGCTAAAGATCATGTAATAAATCTTGTAATAAATCATATTCCTGTTGCACCATTTCTTGTTGATGTAGTCTTCCGTAGGCATTTTTGTATCGCTTTCTGCATAATCAAAATGGTTTTGTGCATATTAAGTTGAGATTAGCAACTATCCTTTGTACTACCATATTCATTTTTCATTGTTGATTGGAAATGAAAACTAGAAATAAATTTGAAATATTGAAATGAAAAAGTTAGCAAAAGTATTGTTTCTTATAAATACATAAACTGAATACACGCTTCGTACGTTTCTATTGCGGATTTATGGCATACAATTATGCTTATTAGCTCACTGTTTGTTGAAAGCTACGATATGTTACCGTATGGAGACCACTTAATTTTGGAATTCCAATACATTTGTAAATAGAAAATAATGTCGTTTCAGATCTTTTTGAAACTGTAGAAGGACCCAAAACGTGTACTAAGTCAATTTACATTTGGCAGACCAATAATGATGTAACATACATATTAATTATACAACTGACGCTGACGTCAAACGCGTAATTAGGAATTGGAAAGATTAATTAATAAATAATGTCAAAGTTTCATAATTTTACGACGCGTCCATTAAAACTATCAATGGTGGCGAGACAAATTGCATGCATCAACCGGAAATGACGTAAAAACCAAATTACTAAGCCCAAGTAATCATGAACAATAAGAGGAATTTCGCGACGGATTAATTACCCATGTACCTGGTATATAAAGGAGTCAAAATTTTGAGGTTGACATCACAAAAATTTCTTCCTCTATCCAATCTATATCTAAAACCTGAACCTCTCTTCTGAGCTTCCAAACTCAAACTCTACTTCAACACCATGAAGATCTTCCAGATTATCGCTGCCATCGCCGCCATCATCGCTGTTGCTGCTGCTAAGGTATAAAATGTAATATTGACTTTAAAAGTTTGAAGCGAATCCATTCTCAATTAAAAATATATTAATTCTAATATGACCTGTATTTTTGTATAACAGCAACAGCCTGCGTGTGCAGCAAACTGCGTCCCTTGCGAGAGCGATGCCGGTGGCTGCTGCTGCTAAACACATTTGATTCTTGCTATGAAGACTGCTGGATACAACCAACCTCTCTTGACGATTACTCTAACAATTCCATGTACCCATAATATCCATGTACAATTCACATAAACATCTTTACCACATAGCATGTCATCTGCTGTAAAATATTGTTACAAATGAAATAAATCCAGTTCAGTAAAAGACAATTAACAAATGGATGTTCAAATATTATTCTCAATTTTAATTTCTCCAAGAAATCTCCAGAATTTCATGTTTATCCATTTCACCTCAAGCCTACTTGTGAAATACAAGTGAAACCCTAATATATTTTATATCAACCAGTACAACCAGATAAGCACCATAATTACTTACCAACTGCAAATAGTGGTAATACTACGTGAAAAGTACTCCCTTGCAAAATAGTAAATTATACTGCTTATATTGTCTACCTTCAAGATATCTACATTTTTTTCCATTAACTTTTATTTTGTAAAAATTGCCAAAAATAGTAAAGATTAAAGATGTGTCCAACATCTGAAAAGCCGACAAAGGATTGCGTGATAAGATTTGCAGAGAACAGAGTCGGCATAATCCTAATAGTTAATTGGTTATTAAATATAAATGACTGTCAACGCTCGGATTATTAAATCATTAGCTTTAACAGGTAGCATTGACGTAAGAGGAGACGTTAAAGTTAAAATCATATGTAAATTTTACGTCAAAAAGTAGTTGACAGTAAGAACACAAGAGCCGTTGAGGAATTCGATTTTTCAGCATTCTTACATTTCTTTCAAGGAACATATGAAATAATGCATGTGATTTATCATTAATTAATTAAAACTCATTTGGTGTACATTTATGGATTTGTTTTTATGTACAGAACTTTTCGTTTTAATTCTATTAGCAAGTTCGGCCGATTCTACAATAGAATACTACTATGTAAATTTTTGTAAATTTTTCAATCTCGTTGCGGCACAGGTTATCTCCACGGTGACTTGTGGATCAGCAGGTTCCAGACATAAATGAAGAATCAATTGCAAAGGAGTTGCTTGTAAAGACGAATTTTCTCACAACTAAACCACAATCAATCCTTCTGGAAACTTAACTTACCATTTTGGAAAGTTACAACAGGTGCAGGATTGCACGTAGCTTCTCTTGGCGCATTAAGGGCTGGAATGCAATCCGAGTACCTTAAAAATGGCAATAAATATGTATGCAAAGTAAACATGGATTCACTGGTTTTTTTGCTTGCTTTTGAATCTGTGAAACTTCTGGCTCTGGTGACGTGGACTTTCTGACATAATCACTCTCCATACTGATTTGATTTCCTGTAATCCCAGCTCTCCATCAAGGTAATATGGCAGATGCGGCATAATATTATTTGGTAATTCTGGCAAATTATTTATATCATCTGTTGAATTTTCCATATCCATTATTTGATTACTTGGAATTCAATCTAATAACTTTACATTAGGATCTTCTGCTGCAGCTGCTGCTGGCTTCAAAATAACGGCCACGAAAACATAAATACACATGGATCACATAGGCTCTAAGGCTGGCGTTGATTATACAAAAACAAAGATCATGAGGAAATTTAAAACTTGCTTGGCCATGATTAATTTCCGTTGCGTTGGTGTGTACCAATAATAAGTTGTTAGTAGCGATACAACGAGGTGAATGTTTGAAAGCGAATGAGTGAATGAGTTAGTGACGCCTTGAGTATATAGTATATCAAAGCTAATATTTGTTCTAAAGTGATAAAAATTAAATGCAGAAAAGTCTTTTATTTAGGTAAAAAATAGAAAGCAATTTAAAATGGGGAAACAAAAAAAGGTGTATGTATTTATGCCCCTGAGTTGAGTTTGGAGTTGGTTATTCCCAAATACCTGAATTGCTTAATGTCCGGAATATATTGAATGGAAGTTCGCTCTCTGGCAATCATAATGGCAGAATCTGCGTAACCGAAAATTTTGAAAGTGGGAAGATAAAGGTGATTTTCGGATAGAATACAATATAACAAAGGATTCCCAGCCCCTCAGCTTTTATTGGTAATCAACTTTAAAATCTCTCACAGAGGTTAGTCAGCGGCATTGTAAATTAGAATAAGAGAAAGCGATGCACACACTCTCACTTTGCTTTTGTTTCTCCATTTTAAGAAAATTTAAAGTTGACCTAAAAAATTACAATCGAATAAATCGCGTTAAGTAGGTCAATATCCTGAATTGCCCTTTTCCACTTCAAGTTTCACTTCAGAACAACTATTAACTTATACTAAAGACATCATTCACTAACTGTATTCCAACATAGTGGCTGTATCATTGTAAACGCAGTACCTGTATTCCCGTGGAAATTGTTTATCAAGATGGCGTCCCAGCTTGTGCTGTTGCTTTTACTCCTCGTCATAGGTAACGTAAATCAAAAAGTTATATTTATATTTTGACTTCCTTCTTAAAAGCGATCTAATATAAAGTATTTTTATTAAAGGGGTGGCATTCTATTCAAAGCCGGCTAATGCAAACCAAATGGTGATCAAGCTTCCAGAATACAAACTTCAACAATATAATGCCTTCTTAGAACGGCAAATGAATAGCGCAAATATAACGGGTTCATCAGAAGTAGCAAATTCTACTATCCCAAACCTGTATAGCCCCAGAGTTGGAAAGGATGTGAAAGCAATAAATGAAAGCATTCATATTACGAGGAGCATCAGTATGGAGCACCCTGACGCCGGAAAATTCAACATTGCCAACTCCCAAGCTCCAGAAACTGCACAGCTTCAAATGAAGAGAAAGCCTGCTCAACACGTTTCAACTGTCGCAATTATTATCGTCGTTGTGTCATCTATTGGCCTACTAGTTTTCCTCGCCATACGCAAAATATATATTTTCAATCGTCATCCAGAATGGCTAGTTTGGTATAAGCGAAGCGACTCTACTTCCCGTCCTGAACCTACTGTGGCATTCCAAAATGATAAATTTTGTTGCTAAATAGTCGTCAGAATTTCCATATTTTTAATAAGTTCACTATATTTGCTTTTTTTCTCCTTTTTACATGCTGCGCAGCCCCATGTCAACTTACAGATGATCTAATTTGAGTTGTTGGGGGATGCATGTGAAGTTGATACATTTTATTTCTATATTCTAAAAATTTAACAACTTATGTCCTGTTTTTAATATTATGTGTGTGAAACGGTTCGTCAAAAATTCAATCAATAAAACTTTCATACGTCCTTTAAAATTCCTGAGTATCCTTACTTTACACAAACATTAGTTTTATCAAGTAGTCCATTCCGACTTGATGAATGATGCAGTTTTTGGTAAATGAAGTTTCGGATGAATTTTACGTTTAACGTTTCATCAAAACGAAGAGAACCGAACTCGTAGGCTGATCCAAACTGGCAGATACGAAATGTCCTATGTGATATGATGAGTAAAGTGTAAAAAAACCAATATTGTAGATAGTACAGTACAATTTATCATGTTTGAGGCACAGTTTCGGTTAATTAAAATTAAAGTAAATGTCAAATATTTTAGCGGCGAGGGAAGATGGTTTGATATTTTAAAAGAAAGGACGTTCAAATAAAGATGTCTCCTTAAATTTTCCTGGGGAATTGCAAACGTCCAAATTTGTGCCCTCTGTATTTTTTGCCCAATGTCAGATTCTGATGTTTAAAGCCCCGCTGCAGTCACTAACTACTACTGACTGTTGACCTATGAAGTAAAATGCTATTCAGAAGTGAAGGAATTGTAAATCTGTTAAATTAAATAAATCGTTTTGAATCATTTTATTTTTGTGGAAAATCGTTTTGTACGCATACAAATATACATGCAGGCAGCATGTTTCACAAATACAGCTGTAACTTTAAAGTTTTTTAAAAATAAAACGTAATATTACACAACTCTCCAATAATACGTATTTAATTATTTGCTCGTTACACGTTGCTGTCCATGAAGATGGAGGAACAGGTGCTAAACTGTAAGCAGAAAAACAAGGAATCAAATACAAAAGAGTTGATATAGTAAACACAACTTTCTGAATACTAATCAACAATCATGATTTACCATTTTGAGAAATGAAAACAGGATCCGCTGGGGATCTTTGCTTCTTCCAGCTTTGGCAATCCGGAGGAAACATGCTGCCCAAAACAATAAGTATAAATGCCACAATGCCAACTATGGTACTCAAAGTACTCAAAATAGGGTATTGTTCAGTAGACTGTTCTTCCTTCTTTTGCGTCTGTTGAAATTCTGGGTCTTGGAAGTTAGAAACGTTGGACTTTCCGACGTCATGACTTCCCATAGTCAAGTTATTTGGAATCACAGTGCTTCCGTTTTTTTCAATCTCAGCCTCAACTTGGTTGTAAAGAAGATGTTGCATTGTAACGTTTGGTGTTTGCAATCCGATCGTAGTATTTCCGTTTCCAAGCCGATTCGGCAACGCCGTTGAATTCTCCACATCATCCTTGTGTAGATTACTAGGGTTTTCCTTCACCAACTCCCTATGCTGTTCTTCTGAAGCTGCCAGCTTCAAATCACATGTGGCCCCTGCAAAAACGAATTTGGATCAGATCAGTTTCAAAAACGGAGCTAAAATACCATAAAAAATTTGTAATTGTTGTTACCTATAAAGAGGAGCATCGTGAGGACTTGCAAAAACTGTCTGGCCATGTTTGCCTTTCCTCATACGCAGGAGTATTCGTGTTTAGTTACCGTTATTTCAGATACAACCAGTATGTTTAAAAGTATGTAAGTGTAAAATGTCTAAAGGACAAGATATCAAAGTCAATTGCTGTTCTGGAGTTATGAAAATAAAATCAGATAAAGGCAATTAAAAAGTTTGACATCCTTATTGCGACATATTCCATCATGATTTTTATGTAGAATTATAATGTTTTTTTTTTACAATCGAGAGAACAATAGCTATGCTAGAAGGTCAGCTTATTTATCGCTGTCTCTTATTTTAATTTATTACCCATTTGGCATGTATTTCGCAATATATTTTGATTGACTGATTGACCTTCAATGCTGAGTCACTCGAAATTATTAATCATCTAAAAACCATGAAGACATTCAATATGAAAGTAGGAAGAAGACGAACAACGATTACCTAGGATTGCTTGCACTTGTCTGTTAGTACCTTTTGTGAGGTTCCATGGGGTAACAGTTGCTCATACAAATCCAGTAGGAACCAACGATACGACATCAGTATCCTATATTGGAATCCCTAGAGCCCGTTATAGGCCGCAGCATTGGACCTCGTCAGCAATAATAAGAGAGAGCGGTACGTATACTCACTTAGCTGTTTCACCATTGTTACAAAAGAAATTAATTTTATCTAAATAAATTGATAATGAGATGTACTTAAGTAAGTAGGCTAATAATGTTAGTTACCCTTTTCTTCATTCACTTCTCGTCAATTCGAAGCAACCACTCATACTAATACGACATTATTACTCACACTCTTCTAGGCACACTCGGTGTATAACTCCTTCGCTTCAAAACAATTCCTTCGTGGTATCAGTACTAACTAAATATCACCGAGGGCCGGAAACTAAAGATGGCCACAAAGGTTCTACAGTTCGTCATCACCCTCGTCGCAATAGGTAGCAAGAATAACAAACTTATTATAATATTTCCATATTTTTAAACTCAATCTGATTCAAATGCATTTTCGTTGTAGTGGCAATACACTATTTGAATCCAGCAGCAGCAAAAGATCAAGATAGTATTGAGTTGTTTGACAAACTTCCAAGTAACCAGCCAAACGAGGGGGAAAAACCAACAGAACTCCCAGGAAAAGCCGATAATATAACGATCCTTTCAGAAATACCAAACACGATTAAGCAAGAACCTTACAATTACAGTGAAGAGGTTGGGATTACAGGATATCAAGGCAATGTGATTGCACAAAATTTCAGTATGGAGAGAATTGACGATGGAAAGACAAACATTTCTAACTCCCAAGAACCAGAACTTAGAAAGGGTGAAAAGAAGGATAGGGACTTCGTGTATTTGGCATTAAGTGTCTATGGATTAATTGTTATTTTCACAATAATTTATGCCATCTTTATGAACTGGTTGGGTTGCTTTCAAGGCCCCATTGCTCCAACAGAAGCTCCATCAACTTCTACACCTGTTGTAACTTTCCAGAATGGTAAGTTGAGTTTACAAAATGGTTAATTGCGGCGTAGTTTTTAGAAGGTTC
>JAANSM010001593.1:0-17858 GCA_036850725.1 Orchesella villosa
CACGTAGGTTTATCTCCGGTGGAAGTAAAGATTCAAAGAAGTTTTACCGAGATTATAGAAGAATTTCTTGTAATGGTATCTGGGTATTTAAAACGTGGAATGAAGAGTCTTTTTTTCTCTTACAACAACACACTATGCATCTAATTGACTTAACTCACGTAGCATGGCACAAGGAAAGTCCTACTTTTTTTGTAGAAGCTTAGAAGAATTAATCTTCCCCATTAGAACATATTTTTATCCACATATGTGCGCACATGGTTGACGAAACCTGGGTTAATCAGGGCTGAATTACCACTACACACGTTCCACATAGTTCACATGATAACGTCCTCGTTAGATGCTCCAGTCCTGTGTAACCCCATCCTTGATCTTTAGGTGAATGTATCGGAATATATGTATACACTACTATAAATATGCTTCTCACGCTCAGTTTGCTGGTTCCAACCGTGTAGGCTTTCTCGACACAAGCTGATGATACAGAAAATAAGCACGAGTATACTTCTTATTCAGTGTTTGTCGGACGGAAAATGTCAGAGAATTTGCAGCTGGTTCGACGAACGTCTCCCTTGACGTTATAATGGGTCCGTCTGCAAAGAAAAACGCATCATGTCGTAGTTTACTTGGTGTAGCTTGACTTTTGGTAGTAAAAGAGAGGAGAAATTGTATTCCAGCTTTAAATGGCAGCCTGATGTAATCACTTTGAAGAAGAAACAACGTTATGTTTATGTTATTATTATTATATTACTGCATCATGAAATAGGGCTTAACTCTGGTTTACTCAGAAGACTGACTTTTAGTCTTTTGATCTGGATGATCCTTTTCTCTTTGCCAATGTCGTACTCACAGTGCTCTACACACCTTCGCATGAGTAGAGGAAGACATGAAAAAGAAAAGTAAAAGTTGAAGGGGAAAGGTTCCATTACATGTTTGATGATTTTTTTTTCACTGCGTTGCTTCGGAACTACGTGTCATTAGAGGGGTTTAATTCAACCATCTGAGAAAATTAGCGCACATTAAAAGGACGAATATTGATGCAATCAAGAGAGCCTTTTCCTAGTGTAAACGACCTATTGGCAAGTTTTAAAATGCAATAGGGATTCATTTGTTTTTTTTTATCATGGTGAAATGGCAGTTTTCGTACAAAATGAGTAAGCGGGGCACATTGTATCGATATTATTATGGAACGAGGTGAAATGAATGCGTGATTAGTGGCGGTTGGTAAAAGTTGTAATGGCAGTTTTTCCATCAGGGTAACAGTTTGTTGGGTCAATGTTTGAATGAAAAAGGGATCAGCAAAGATGACTGTTTGTAATTTAAACGTAATGTCTAGTGGCAAGTGATATTAAGCAAAGTAAAAAAATAAAGGTGTTCTGTTATTCTACTGTCTATAGCTTTCTTCATTGCGTTGCATTGCCTGACACATTTGCTTGGGGTATGGTGGCATGAGAGTGTGCGATGATAATAAAGTTTGGTCTGCCGCCTTGGGAATGGAAGTTTGAGTAGATTGGTTTTTGGTCTAGTAATAACGTAAAAATAAAACCCCTTGGAGAACGGAAAAGAATATCAGGGAAGGGATAAAAGGAGACGAAGATTGGGAAGAAGTGAAAGACGAGGTCTAGGTCTACTAGCCAAGTAAGGGTAGAAGTCTATAAAGATCCTGAAGAATTTTTTATTCGGAGGGAAAAACTTAAACCTGTGGGCTAAGTAGTTCTTTTGGAGATGGAGTATTAGACTGATATTATGCGTATGTTCGCATACAGGCGATGCACGACGTACTTTATATAGATAATGTGTGGCTCGTTGTAAAAAAAAGTAAAGTTTCCTAACTAAAACTAGTGTTTTCCGTTTTTTCTCCGGTCGTAGTTTTCAATTTCAGAATGAACGAGCAAACGCGATGGTGGACTTGTCAGTATATATGACATGACCAATTTTTATGCTTATCATTATACTCTTTTATAGATATGATGAGAAGAGCAGAAGGTAGATATATGGAGCAATTTTTGAAGGTTTTGTGATGGCATTTCCCTTAGTGTGTTCCAATCGAAAATAAAAGTATAAAACTTTTCAAATTTCAATACTGACGGATGAAATAAGGGAAAAAAGGGACGATGGGAATGGAAATGCATTTTTCACTGGGATACTAGTTTGGCTATGAGCTCGTATTCCGAATTCGCAGTAGCCCCTTGTGGGCGATTAAATGGCAAGGGTTCAATCTCTTATGGCAGCTAAATGGGAAGCAGGGTTGAGAAATAATGGAAACAATAGTTGAGTAAAAAGGAGCAGACAAGGTGCACACTATATAAGTAATAAAGTATACACAACAATAAGTAAGTGAAATGACGAAAACAAGCCATCGGGTTGCTCTGGTACAAGAGTACTTAAGATTCGTCATATTCTCTCCCAAACAAACAAAACTGCAATGAGTATTGCGTGCTTCACTAAAGTTTCCCGAAACTTTGGGAATAAGTTTAGCAGTTAACAGGAGGAAGGAGCAAGCAAAGTGGAAAAGTAAGAATATGTTGAGCAAAATTCCTTTATCAGGAACTAGAAGAAAACACATTCATGTGTTTGTATTTCCGTAGAAAAGTTTTGCCATTTCAAAACTGAAATGCAGAGGATTAACAGCTTGCTAGAAAACAAGACATGTCCTTTTTAGTTTTTTTTATTTGTCAGACAAATTCGTATTTACAATGTCTCTGGGTTGTTTTTTAGTCCAAAATTTTATTTCTATCCAGGATTTAAAGGCTACAGCTTATAATAATGTAGGAGTAGCGGAGGGAGAAAAATGCAATCTGAGTTATACAGCTCGATGTTTATGAGCAATAAATAAATATATGAAAAGGTGGTGGTAATTCATTTCATTTTCTGTGAGCGATTCTCTAAGAACGTACGTACACGTATATCTCTTGTGTGTATCATACTAGCACCACTTTTTATATGTGACGCGGATGAGTAGAACATTTTTATTGCTGTTTATAAAACCATAGGGCTGACATTACCACCGTTCTTAATTCCTCTCTATTGGCCAATGGGATGTGTAGTAACTAGTAACGGAGAACGCTCACAACCAAGGCTCACAACGGCATTCGTTTTATAGTAGTCAATGGTGCATGGAAAAAGGTTATTTCTGTGAGATAATTAAGAACAGGGGAACACTTTCATTCAGGAATAGCGTAATAACAACAACAGGAAATAGTGGAAGTTTAAAATAAACCTGAACAACAGGATATAGTAAACGTGTGCATGGTATTCGAGTTCTTTGGAAGAGTTAGATTTTTCTTCCTGAACAACTCATTAAAGTCCATACCTTAGGGGTCCGACGAGACGATTTTGAATGAAAACTTTGAGCGCTATGCATTCAGGCGTAGGGACAGACAGACAGACACCATGACCATCTAATACTTTGCTATACCTTCTATGTAAGCGCAATCCAATAAACATGGGAACTCGAATGAATTAAGGAAGATTGTTTGGAAACACGGTTTGCAAACCGTTTTTTCACGAGTTATGTGTAGTTACGAGGATTTTGAAAAGGAAAGAGGTGGATGATGAAGCTTTTTTGCACGTTCAACAACAGAGAGTTTTCTTTTCATTTTTAATATGATAATATCATTGCGTTGATGGAAGTAGCTTGAACACTTTCAGTTATTCGAATGAGGCTACAAAAACATTGATTTGCATGTGGGGGCACCACTAAGTATTCAACCACGACGCATACATACTTTGAGATTTTGCGAAATGTTTGAAATCAATTTATGTTTAAGCTCTCATTCACATTTGTCGTTATGTTTATATGTGTGTGCGTGTGGAAGTCATTCGCATTCGCAACAGTATCTTTTTATTGCCCTGGTAGGAGGCGAGAGACATTTACAAAGTTTTAAGCACAGAATAGTTACAATTTATACTTTGTGTATGGTAAAAAGTTTATTGCTATTGCTGCGCATTATATAATGCTAATAATATACCTACGACAGAACTGGAATTGGTAGAAGATTGCATTCACGGGAATGAATATGAAATGTAGTTGTCCATGAGCATGAGTTTTATTTTATGGCTTTTGCCCTCATTGGACAGATGAAGTATTAACGACGGTGTTTTACTTCAGCCCTATGAACGTCTTGTTACCACCTTGGTACTAGCAGCACCAACAGCCATACATATATATTCGTTCGGTACACATTAAAGAGAAAAGTTATAGGATAAGCTACATTTTCTTTTTTGTTTCTCAAGAGTTTCATGTAGGAAATATTGTAATAATGTAATCGGGTGTGGTAGTTCACTCTTCAATGAGGAGAGTTATGACAATTTCAAGTGAGCGTGCCAGTTTCCTATCGCGTATGACTGGGTTTTAGTACTTTTGACTACCATGATGATGTGATAGACGAGAAATTAAAAGTTTCTTCAGCGGTTAAATGTCGTATTTTTTTTGGGTGGCAAGAGCATGCAGATGTAGTACATCGTGTATGAAAAAGAGGTTGACGAACATAAAAATAAAATGGCGAATTGAATGGCTAAGCAATCAGTCAAACGCCACCAAGATTGCATTTGGTGGGTTGGGATCGTTTGCTGCTAGATTTAGGCATGCATGCCCATGTCGTTCCCTCCACCTCAGTTCTCACAGCCATTTCTCATCATCACATTATTACTTGAAAGAGTCAGTAACACAGTCAAATTGCTTTTCCTCTTATCTTTTGGCATTTTCACTACCTACCTATAAAAGCACTAGAATTACTGGTAGAGACATGTCGACGTGTGCTCCTCTAGCATTCACAACAGTAGTTCCATTTAGCACAAAAAATTAAGAACTGACTGAGGAAGGGAAAGTGATATTATAAGAAGTGTTCATATCATTTCTATACTAACTGCAAAATGAACAAAAATAAATATATATATACCACGGTCGATGTAACGTGACTAACGCCAAAATGTTCGAATTTTTTATTCGAAGCTTTTGGATAAAGGTATATTTCAAGAATGTTGTATGTAGATATGTATAATAAAAAATGTACACACACGAAAAATCACTAAAGTGTATATGTAAGTTACCGTACAAAATGTTATATGGCGGTGTAAGGATGGTCGTGCTGTGGTATTTTTAGAATTTATCGAAAAATATTTTTGCTGTAGTGATGGCAGAGCCATGTTTTTGGTGGATGGTGATATTATGTAATATAGAAATGGAATAGACCTTGTGTTGTCTGAGAGAGTCGTACCGTAAGTAGAGAGGCAGAAGAGTTTGACATAATGGTTGGAATAGCGGAAAGGAAAGGTGAGACGAGACGATGTTGTAGGGAACGCCAGTGAATATTCAAGGAATTCGCATGAACTGATGATGAGGTTTGTCTAGCAAGAAAGTAATATAGAAAGACTTGCAAAACGTAAGCGAGGTTTATGGAAGTGAAATATTTTTTTATCATCACACTTGCCCTTGTTCTGTAAGAATACTTATAGGCTTCCAATTACAATTAGTGCATTACAACATTGTAGAAGGACAATGATTTATATGTTTTCGACCAGCATAATAGTCGCAAACATTAAAGAACATGTAGGTAAGAATTCTATATAAGAATTAACTTTCACAGAATGACCCTAATGGTTTAGCAATCATTCTGTTTCATGTCCACACATACGAAAAAAATACTAAAAGCACACAAGTTAATTGTGTTTTGGCAAAAGGCAGTAAACCGTGTTTGTTTCTTTATTGCATTCTTAGTTGAGAGTTGAGAAACATTTCATTCCAGTTTGGTAGTAGTGCTCACATAAAAATGTTTATAATGGGCGGTAATGATCAGACGTATTGCTTTGCATGAAATACCAAAAGCAACGAAATGTATGCACATCACACGCCGCACGTTGTAAAGTAAAAAACGGCGATGATAAACACAAACTTTTTTCTGCCTTCCTATTGTACTACATTTCTCTGCGTATTCCATTCTCTGTATTTTTGTGCTGAAACGTGGTACAAGTGACATTAATTTTTCTTTAATCTGCATGCTTAACATCTGTTGAAGTTGTGTTTGAATGGAACCTATGTATGTCACTAATGGGTAAGTGATATCCTTCTCCAAACTTCAACTCGGCGAAATAATAAAGAGGCTGTTTGGACTGATGTGTTCCGTATGTTTTCACGAGTAGCACAAAAACAATAAAGCATGCGCTTCTTGGTTATGCATGAATGTATGTAAATATCTATTGTGGAGCTTTTTTGTCACTTGCGTTAGTGCGTCTATACCTATAAGTAAGGGTGCAAGAAGAAAATGATGTGATTACTTTTTGTGAAACCCATGAAGTTATGTGAATCAAGGAGGAATGGAGAAAGGGGTGATGACAGATTGGTTGGTTAAGCTCCAAAGAAAAGTTACTTATGGTTAGCAAAGACAAGGGAACGAAGTGAGGGTGGGTAGCTGCTGAGCCAAGAGCAACTTCTGGTTAGTTACACAATGCTCTTGATTTGGTCAATGTTACTATTATTTTGGGCTTATTCTTTCGTTCTTTTCAACTTCAAGAATAAGATGAATTCGGTTGTTGAAAGGTGTATTTACAAGGTGTGTATGTATATACTTATTTCGTACGATATGAAATTTTTGTATTTGTGGATGTTTAAAAGGTGACGTGGATCGCATATTTGATGTGAAATGCTTGCCTTTCCATTATCGTCTGTCGTCTCCGCCTGAATGTTGATTTAATATTGCTAATGGAACTTGAAGCGTGCTAACAAACTTCACGAACATGATGTGATGAGGTGTGCATTCCAAGTCTTTTTGGAACACTGTTCATGTACACATTGTAGACACACATAAACAAAAGCGCATCTACAGTTCCTCTAATTAGCGAAAGTAAATGAAAGGGTATGTGATAGGTTGGATTCGGTCCACTTTGTGTGATGGTTCTATGTGTGGTGTGTACATGTACCCCGATTGTTCAAGTCAAGCATCATTCTAAGCAAGTTTTTTGTGTTGATGATGATGTCTTCTTTAGAACTTGACAAGGGATAGTATTCTCATCCATCCAGTTTATCTTGGCTGGAGAAGAGGGTCGTATAAATCATCTTTAATTAGCTTTGAAAATAAATTTCTTTTGAAAGCTAGATAATTATATGGCTGTAGACAGTTTTAATTTTCATCTCACTCTGTCCCTTTCTCTCCCTCTCTCTTGAAACATGAATAATTATTGTTGAACTCAACAAAGATTAGCTATTCCATATAAGAATGCGTGTTTGTAAATTGATCATTGATTACAACATGCTGATTTTCATGCCAGAAAACTATTACATTTCATTACATCATTTTTTTCTGCTACCATAATATCATGTATTAACTTAGAGATACTTTGAAACCATTAAAGAGCTGTAAATCACATTAATGACCACTTGGTGTGGTTATTTGTTCCAGAGGAAAGTTGATTTTAAACCTGTTGAATTAATCCATTGTATTATCATAACCCTATGGTAGTATAGGGTGCTTTGTGTGTAAAAAGGCCATTCCTGGAGGTTAAAAAGCCACATGAATCCTCACCCAAACAAATATGACTAAAGCACATTAAGGAGAGCATGAAATCGAAGAAAGTACGGCAACATGTTAAGTGTTGTATCGTGTACATATATATGTATATTTTAGGGTTTCATGATGATGACGAGTTTGTTAAGACGTATGATAAATTGCTTTTACCCTTCACACATTTAGCATGCCCATTATTGTTGTAATGGTAGGAATGCACATGTAAGTTGCACATCAGACTCACTATAAACCTAAGAATTGAGAGGGAGTAGTCCCGGAATACTACTTCTGGAGAAGGATCACCCGCGCGCAACAACGAAAAAATATCTACAATATAATACTCAACAAATAAAGCCAGAGAGAGAGAGAGTGTTGTGCTTGGAGAGAGATAGAGAAGAAAATGTGAGCGAGAGGCAGGTAATAACAGCTAACGAATGACTCCCATAACAAACAAACAGGGAGGAAAAAAATGATTACAATGGTAGTACAGTGTTTTTGGAGCGTAATGTAGTAGCAGTACGGTGTACGGTCTCTATACTCTATACATTTCATTGTTTTTCTCCCACTCGGCTCGCTCGACATGATGGGGATTGGGAAATGAAAGTGGCTTTGGTGGCTGAGCTTGAGACTTGTAGAAAAAAAATGGAAATGCAACGTTGATGGATCTTTGTGGAAATTGGTTGTTATATGAGACAAGATGCTAAGTAAATTGGGCGTCTACGGAAGTCAGCTTGATAATGTGCTTTTCTGGTATAAGGATAAAGGGATTGTGGTATAGCTGCACTGAATACGTTCGTACACATACAACATACATACAATACAGATAGTCATATTAAGGGAAATATGGTTCACTTTATAGTGTATCACATGGGCGTGCACGTAAGACGCTGTTCTGTAAGAGCATTTGAGCCCATGGCGTTTCATGAGAAATATGGCATGGTATTCCATGGAACCAAGTATTATTATGCTTTCCTCAAAGCTTTCGGGTTTTTTCTTGAATGAAAGAAAGTATGAAGATCAGCTCATATTTATATTAAGTATTTGTTTTATATTATATGTGTTTTTCGTTATACTTTTAGTTCTTTCCGGAATCTGAATTTATTAAAATTAACCAATCGCTTTGTCGACAGCTACATTATTGTAAACACTGAACTAATATCAGGCTAAAGGCTAAGAAAATGATATTACTTTTTGTGGGAAGCATGCGTTCTATTTTGCTGACTGAGTCGTCATTTTCTAAAGAATAAAATAAAACTTCTAAAGGGTTTGAGAACTGCGTATTGAATCACTTATGCATAAAGAAATCAAACAAAGCAAATGGACTATTTATCGATGAATTCCGTTGTAGAAAAAATTGCTTGTGATTTTATTTTTAGTTATATTTCACGTGTTAACTTCTTCAATGAAAACTATATTATACATTTCATTTTTCACGAGTTAATCTTCCAGCTCTGATTCCGTATCCCATCTATCATCATAAAAATCCAGAGAGAAAAGAAAAAAAGTGGTACCATGTTTCAGGCAGCAACAGTTAGGTATATTCGACGGAAGTTTAGAACATATTAGTTGAGTACATATATAAAATAAATTTTTATATATATATAAGAATAAAACTCTGCATGCCCCTTCAAGTTGGCTTATAAACTTATAAACCATGAAAGCTCTTATTTCGTTAGTGAGCACTCCCGGTTGCCCGCATATAGCGCGACCACATTGCAGAAACTTGAAAACTTGTTTCGGTTTTGATCTTTTTAACCTGATAACATCTTATATGCTGTTGGGGGGTTACATAATATTATGTGTATCATGTGAAGGTAAGGTAGGCAGCCTGTATCTCATATTTTTAAAAATCAATTAATGCATTGGACAGGAACAAATGAGCACGGTGGCAAATGTCAAAATCCGTTGCGTGATAAGGATTAAAGCTTCAGTGCAGTGTGCTAGTTCATTGCTCAGCTTCTCTCTTTTCGCCTTTCTGGTTTCCTTACCGCCGTGCCGTGGTTTCATATATTGGGTATATGTGGGGTATAATATTCGTGATGTGTCAGCATGATTAACTATGTTTGTAAAATTCAGATATGATGTTGGAAACTTCAACATATAACATATGTAATGTGGTAACAGAATGTTTTTTACCTTGTTGTACAGAGAAGGAAGTGGGGTATATCCTTTTAAAAAATTTATAGAACTTGGGATTGGGATGTTTCAGTTCGAAAATTTAGCATGTTATTTATACCTAGTTTTAATGCGAAGACATGCTTGTTCAAGATAATGATATTTTCTTCTCCTCTTCGTTTATGTCAAGAGAGTCAAAGCCGTGGTCAATAGTAATAAGCATCCTGCTGTGCGAGGCTGAGCATTATTTCACCGTTGTCCTGTCACGACACACACGTTCAAATGTATGAGACATGGAGACATATAATTAATGTATGTGTGCTCTTGAGATTAGGGTCGAACAAAAAAAAAACTCTTATCGAGGCGGAGGTTAGGTTAAAGAGTGAAACCAACATCCTGCCACCGGAACTCACAATTTCTGGAGACTAATAGTGGATGGATAAGTGGCCAATAATTTTTCGTTATCTGTTTCAACCAGAAGAGCCTCAATCCTCTAGTTCAACTTTTCCTAAGCTGAATGAATATAGAGGTTGTAAATGGTTGGGTGATAATAATTTCTTCAACAGGACGGCTTTATAAAACTAACATCAACGTCCAAATTTAGGTTCTTTTCTTCTCCCGATAATACTGAAAATGATGATGATGATGATGTTGTGATGACTGTCTATGACACATGTAATCCTCAATTGAGTTTCGGCAAAGGCTTTATTTTGTGTGCATGTGTAAAGGTTTGTTGTTACCAATGCAGTTTTCCAATATTTTACTGGCTATCGTTGATCGTGTTGCGTGACATAGACATACTCTATATTTTCTTTCATGATGCAAGATCGCAATAATTTCATGAGAGTGCGGTGGTAGTGGGGTTGATTGGCTTGCTTAAATAATTCCTTAAAAAATGCACAATGCATATATACTGTATTCATTGTAATAACCCGATAGCGTTCAACTCAATGAAAAGGGGAGACTGAGGAAGAAATTATATTTAGGACTGAATATACTGTCTCAAAAAAATAGCATACATTTTCCTCTTCACTCTCTTTCCGTTGACTCACTATCAACAAAAGTGACGGACGATGACGGAAAATCGTAAATGCAGGCAAGGTTTTCATTAAAAAGTAAAATTGCATTTTTGGCAAAATGACTCATCGGCTCAATAGGAGGAGTGTTGGGTTTCATTAGCTAAAGTAGATGTGCACATGCTAGAAATGCATTTTGCAGTTTGTCTCCCACAATATGACGGGAATGTGGTGCCAGTTGCATTGCACAAAATTCAGCATGCCACATTTGTGCATGCGTTATCGAACTATCTACTATTTAAGATTGTTTTTAGAAAAGGGGAAAATTTGCAACTGTCTCCACTTCTCTCCATCGCCGTCACTCAGTATTTCAGTGTTGCAGTTGCTGAAAACGTGGCTCACGGCAGAATAAAAGCCGGCTGCACCTTTCGATCAAAGTAATAATTAAATTCTCGAGGGATTCGAAAAGGGAGGAACACAAAAGCTTAGAAAGTATGTGCAGTACGTGTGTATATTTACAGTGAAATAAAACTCTTGTATGCGAGGGTAGGCACGAAGTTTCAGTATACGAGACTCGTACTTTGTGTAAACGTTAATTGCGACTAACAGACTAAAATTACTACTAGCCGGGCCTTAATTGTGTGAAAATATTTTTTAGCTGTTAGTATAGGCGCTTAGAACCAAAATGTTAAAATAATGTACCCAATGCAATACTGTCAAACTACTGCAGTCGAACGCAATTAAATTGTTCTTAATTTTTGAAAATTTTCGGTCTGCAGTGTTCATAGTTGTATCTTTGATCCATGGTAGCTACTGTATGTACTTATGTGCCAATTGTCATTGGAATATCCCAATTTATGAAGTAAGGAGTGCGTGTACGGACTGACAAACGAAGCAATGCATAATTTGCTGAATATTTCAGCAGACGATGCGATGAGTAATAACATACTTCCCGAGTATGACCAGTTCGTTAGATAAAAGACAGTTTTATTGCATCATATAAAATTCGCAAGTTGAAGGCATTTTTTTGTATGTGCACTAGCATTACTTTTTCACTCTTACCTGCAATGAATGCTTGTAAGCAAGCAGACAAACTTGTATACAAAGTGTTTTCAGCAAAAGTGTTTTATAAGGTTCAGAATTAGATTGGAGCAAAAGATATAGATTTGAAACGGAGATTATGTGAAATTACGGACATAATATACCCAGGAAAAGGGGAATAACGGGATGAAAGGAGTTGTGTGTACAAGAAGTATATCACTCTCTCTTTTCTTTTATGTGTCTGTGTCGTGTGCGTTTTACTTTCTGACTAAATATTCTCTCCTGTAAACGTTTTCCAGGCAGAAGACAAAGCCTATACGTATTATTCCTATCTGTATGCACAGTATAATATGTGTACATATTTATTCGATGGAGCATATGGAAGGCTGATCAATTAGGAATTAGGAAACCTGATATCAGTATTAGTACTACTAAAAGCACCAGTAGCCGTCAGTATCCATATAGGCTCCATCCTGCAGTATATTGTGTGTATATTATACGGAAATAAATATATCTCTGCGCAGTATGCATGCTTGTTATGCACAAATGCGAATATTAAATAATAAAACTTGGGATTTCCCAGCTAAAACTGGAGTCCAGCTTGTTTTCTCGTCTGAAGGTAAAGGGGTGTAGCCGCCACGATTTTACGAATGTTCAGCTAAAAGCCCTTTGTCATAGTATAGAGTGAAGGAAATTATAAGCCCGATAGTTTTCCAATGGAGGCTTTCTTTTGCATTTATGCTCAACTGCATGGCACATTTTATGAATGTACATAAACATACATAAACATAAACATAAACATACACAACCATGCATATTATATGTATGCAAAGGTGTACCACTGCACATGGCACTTAAATCAGCTTAGTTTTTAGCTTTGTATTTTTTCATTCGGTGAATTATCCATTTAATGAATCCACTCTTAATGCAAGTTAGCAGATTACATGTGCAAGTTATAAAATTAAACATAAACCAGTAGAAAAAGTCATATGCGACATGTGTACACTTTTTTATACTTGATTCCGGTTAAATAAGCTGATTGTATTACAGTGTAAACATCCATATACACACCGTAGTAGCATCAAAACAGGTAGAAACAGTTTGCTTTGTTTGGGAGGCAGTAAAAGTGTATGCATTACACACGTCTTTACTGCATTAGTGTGTGCCTTATACCATGCCGGCTGGCGATCGCATGCAGCATTCATTAGTGAATGGTTTTTTCTGTTTTTCTCTCTCTCTTACTCTTTCGCTCGCTCACTTTTCTCTCTCATATCACTATTTGAACATTTGGCAGCAACATTTCTAATACACAAAGACGAAACTAAAGTGCTGAAGAGGAGAAACAAAAGTCGAAAGAAAACGCGTGGCAATAAAATCGAAATGGCCTTTCCTGTCTCTCTCCTCCTGTTTACTACTTCTTTCCGTGTAGTGTGCCTGGTATGTATATGGGAACACGCGAGTAATAATCTGACATGTTTTATGTGTACCTACCTATGTACATATATATATTGTTGAAGCTCTACACTTATCAAATCTAATCTAGTAGCTCACCAAACCTGTGAAACAACGCTACCTGCCTATCTCCCTTCCCTTCTAGGTTTACCTGCTTTTCAGTAAGTTCCGTCCTCACTCATATACATTTTTGGCGTACGTTTTTTTTCATTTTCTCACGGTGGCATAATGGTTACTGTGTAGTTAGACTTTTTATATGTGGTATCACGTATCAGTTACCTGGAGCACCCTTGCTCTAGATGACAACTTGAAATTTTCTTTCAGTTTTTTTTGTGAGACGTAAACTGAAACTTTCTCATTTGGAGAAAGTAAAAATAAAGTTGGAAACTTGGCCAATATAGTATAGAAAGTAATGCGCTTTTTTCGCCATGGTTTAAGTGAAACCATATTGCCGCAACGGAAAAGTGCATGGGTATATCCAACCCAACTTCTTTTGTGCTCAAATGCATCTACAGTTTCAGCATATTATGTATTTCTGAGTGTTTTCTGGTATTGTTTAGCTTGACGCATGGTTTGCATTCACAAGAATGTGCGGTGTATTTGTTGCGTTTTAGACAAGCTTTCAAGGATAGCATAATCTTTTTCTTTAGACATTGGAGTAGGACGGATGTAATGTAATACTTCGTAAACAGTACACAATATATTGTTTTCGTCTTCGTTTAGCTTAGGCTGTTTGGAAAGATAGTGTCATTCTTTGGTGCCAAGAATGAATGCAGATGCATGATATGTGGGTAGTGACAGCAAAGTATCGGTAATAACAGAGAATTACATTCGTAAAATGAAGGCTACTCACTGTTATTACTGTTACTGTTGTGCTATGATTATTACTTTCCGGTACTTTACAAGCATGCTTTGCAAAAAAAATATTTGGCATATCATTTTGCTTTTGTTTAAAAATAGTCTCAAGAAAATGTGCATCCTCCAAACGGCTCTTCTGACAAAACGATAACTTTATCAAGCATCCTTATCAAATTATAATATCAGATGCTGGTTGCAGTTTCACAGATAGCAGAAAGAGACAATTCTGTTGGGTGGAGGGTTGTCTGTAAATAATAACAACCAAATTATTTTTTGTAACGAATGCAAGAAAGGGACATGCATAATTTGACATATGTATATACGGATAACATGTATATGTATGCATGTTTACGTAATGCACTTAAATGACATATTACGATATGACAGCTGGTGATTATTTTATAAATATGATGAATGCAGTTGATGATGTGCCTTCAAATACTTCACTGCAGTGTTCACCGCAATGAAAAATATGGTATATACGCCCTCCACTTCGTTTACCTTCAATTTATAGTATGCCAATTTGTACGAGAAGTCCATTTTTATGCATAGATATAGAAAGGGTCCAAAGGATTTTTTGTGTGTATGTTTGCATGATCATTGGACAACTTTTATGTATTTCTTTAGTATCATATCATATCGCCACGTTTGTGGAAGCCGTGTTTGCATTCCGTTTCTGCATATTGCTCTGTATTAAGACGAAATTTTTTGTCTGTTCATGTTGTGACATCTAATCTATCGACCGAAAATTGGTTGAAAAAACCATCCTTGATTCATTTGCCTGTGTATTGTGCTCTGAGCAAGTAAAATGATATCAAAAGTTGCAGTCGTCGAACTATAATGTTATATACTATAGTTTTCCTTCTAATTGTGTTTAGCTGTTTGCATGTCCTGTCTATAAGCTGTCCATCTGATCCATCATTATGTTAGGCTCAAATTTTAATTCGCTTAATCAAAGGTTTGTGTAATAGGAAGGCCTGGGTTTTTGTTAATAGAGCGAATTTAGCACAAAAAAGTATGCAGCTGTCTTTTCTCTCACTCAAAACTATTATTGTTTTTTTTCTACTAAAAGGAATTCACTGGTATGGAAAAGTGAAGGGTTTTCCGTGGATGTTCACTGGCATACACTGCCTTCTCTTGCGGTTATGTTTGGTTTCGGGTTAGTAGTAGCCATATCACAACATCAATTATCATTCTACTTTTATTGTACAGTTTGCAGTGTTGGCACACTGTACATGATGATACACGCGTCGTCAGCTTACGAGGCATGATATTGACGCCTCCTCTGATCTATTCGTGAACATGTAGCCTACCTAAGCGTACGACATTCTGACCTCCTGATGAAAATAATAGCTTGCTTTTTATGCAGTTTTTTACTAATAGGCATGGAATGGAATGTTGTTGTATGATGCGGTTCTGCATAATGTACTGCGTAATGAAGAAAAAAAATATTGTGGGTGTACTTGCATCCAATTCTACGTAATGTAATATCAATCCTGTAATATTGTAAAGTCTTTTGTATCAACCAATGTGTCAAAAGAAGTTGAAGTTGGATATCTAGGCAAGGTACTTAATACACTACAATTCTCCAGGCAAGCAAGAAGGAAGAAGTTTGGTCCGGTATGTGGGCTAGTGGAAACGTATCATGCTGCAGTTTATGCGTATTAGTTACAATTTCACGTGATGATGCTTGCTTGCATTACTGTATGTTTATACGAGTTTTTTTTGCTGACAGCAACTACAGTAGATATCTGTTCGATAAAACGAATTACACATAGTAAAATGGGAGGGGATAATTACTTTTTCGTTGGCAATTTGCAGTAACGAAATTGGCTCTGTCTCTATCACACACACATATTGTAAGTTTAGCAGTTTCATGGTAAGGCGGCATTACGTACGTTTGCAGAAAAACATTCATGTATACAAACAATCAGCTCGGCCGTTTATTTCATGTATTTGGCTGTGACTCGATACATTTTTTGCGTGTATGACTTACAATTGAAAATGCAAAAATGGGAACATCCCTAAAACTCTGGAGAAATAAAAATAAAATAAAAGAGAGAGAGAGAGAACTTATAATGCATTTCAGTAACTCATTGAAACTGTGGGCAGTACCCCGTTTGAATGCTTAATTTCATATACATTTATAATATGTGCATCAGTTTTAATGAAGTAGAAAAGGCACCATGTTTTGAAGGAAAGGAGGAAAATGTGGAATTAAGAAATAATTTGTGGTAGGCACATATCAACTTAGAGGGAGTAATGTATAAGGAAAAGTTATTTAGCATTAACAATATTAATAGTTTTA
Organism: Orchesella villosa; assembly: GCA_036850725.1. Lineage (NCBI taxonomy): Eukaryota > Metazoa > Arthropoda > Collembola > Entomobryomorpha > Orchesellidae > Orchesella > Orchesella villosa. The sequence continues at coordinate 16,287 of JAANSM010001593.1, forward strand.
TCTAAGCGAATGTTTTGCAAACCATTTTGCATTACTGCTAGCGTGTTCACGCGTATACGATTGTATTGCCAATTTCCGTTCNTGTTTTGCAAACCATTTTGCATTACTGCTAGCGTGTTCACGCGTATACGATTGTATTGCCAATTTCCGTTCTGCGAAAGAGGTGGTTAAAAGTTTTGCTAAATAAACATTAAGTAGAATAACGCTCGCTTAATGTTACTTTGAGAAAAGGAAACCAGACAGGAATTTCTGAGTACTGATTTTTGTTTGGTCTGCGGATTCCTGGTATTTTGCAAATGTAATGAATGTCATATTTGTTTATGACTATAGGGTGGAAGAATGACGGGTGGTGGTGACATGACATGATGATAGGATGACAGTTTCCAGCATTTTAATGCATGATATTCGTGTTTGTAATATTGCGGTACATATGTTTAAAACTGATAAGTATTCGGGGTTAGGGGTAAGTCAGTAACTCGCAGTCTCAGCCTACATCAGTATCAGTTTTATTGGACATTGCGCTTTGGATTCTATTTCAGAAGTTGTAAAAGGTGTTGTTTCTAATGTATGGTTGGACACAAAAATTACATGGATCAAAAACAAATGTATAGCATTTTTCTTGTTTTGAAACGAGCTGGGGGCACTATGTTTAAAAATTCGAACACTTGGGTGGAATGTGTACGTGAGAGCAAAGCAAGTGACACGGAATGAATGAGCTAAATGGTCTGTATGATACATGTTGTTGGCTTTCAGTTCTGACAGGCAGATTAGTAGAGAAATGAGGATATGAAGAAATGAGTCCCCTTCTTCGTTTCCTTCCTACTTTCAAAAATCATTTCTTCATCTCTTTTGACTTGGCAACTTTTAGCCGAGATTAGAATGAATGAGTGAACCAAGGAAAAGGGAAGGGAAACTCGTCTTCATTTTTTTGCTGACGCTCAAGATACAAGTATTTTTGGTTTATCCATAAATGTTCGTGGTAGGCAAGCATTACACTTTTGTAGTAGTATATGAGGAGGGAATGTTGTGCGATATGAGTATCATCTTTGACTGCTGTTACTTATCGAGTGCTTGTGTGCATAAGAAAATGATACGACTTCAGTAGGTTGGAACATTCAAGTAGCTCACTGGTAGGGTTTTTATATTATATTGGGCTTGGGTTATTTCAGTTGTCGAGATTATCGCTTGATCAGATTCTACTAAATGATACTGCTAAAGAGAACTAGGTTTGGTGTTTGACATTTTCCAAAATCGTCATTTTCGTGTGGAAAATAACCACTTGTGTTGACAAAATTTCATCATTATGCCCGTTGAAAAAGTGCTTTCATTTTTTCCATTTGACTGAGTTACCACTACCAGCTAAATTCTTACTTACCATATTTGTATTTTAACATCGCCAGTCCATCAATATGAACTCCACTAAAGTCGCTTGAATTCTTGGAATTTATCTTGCAGTATACTAAAGTATATACATTTGCATTCAGTTTTCGATGCGTTTCTTCATACTTTAACGAGCTGATAAGAAAAGTTCATGATATTGTGATTGTTTTATGGTATAACAATGAAAGGCAA
>JAANSM010001594.1:0-17853 GCA_036850725.1 Orchesella villosa
CAATCCTTTAAAAAAGAATTATTATGCAGTTTATTATCAGATCTATTGGTTTTCCAAGGACCATTTTATAGCACGTCAGAAGAAGAACCGTTCTCCTAAAAAATCTTTTCTCCTCTCCAGCTTTACACTATATTAGCTGAACTGTTGGAAGAACGGTTCGTTCATCATGAACTATAAAATAACATGTTTGTGCCCCGTCACGGCAGTTTGAGACAGACACAGCCTCAAGTCCTGTATTCTTATATAGAATACAATGTATTCTATACATATAGATAGATGGCAAAATAACGTTGAGTTGATGTGCAGAAGGGTACCTTGTGAGCTGCGGGGTGACGTTTGCAAAACCGTGCTTTAAGTAATGGTCTACAATTGGTATCTGCTGTATCTACACTTGGTATCTACTGTATCTGCCATTTGTTTTTGTTTACAATGTCTCACCGACGCAAGCACAGCTTAAGCTATAGATAGGTGAATGTCGTAAAAGAGAATTGTTCCAACCAATCAGGTTGCGAGTGCTCCACACGTTTCAGCTAGTCACGATCACGACAGTGTTATTCCTGCTACAAGCTCCGAGTTACCCAAATCTCGAGAATTTATCTACGGTTTCAGTGCAATAGACAATAGAAGAGTGTGCCTTAAGTTTAGAGGAGTCTATAGTTTCCTTCCTAGCTTCAAGCTTAAATAAAATCGTGAAGTAGTCTGGTTCGTTCCTCTACAGTACGTACGGTTGGTCAATAGAATTTACTATAGTCAATCCGCGTATTTTAAAGTTTGTACATCTAAACCTAATGTAGTAATACCTAAAACAGAGTTTAATTTACTTTCGTACAGCTCTCCGTACACCATTAAGGATTCATCTGCTGGGGTTACTCATTGATATTCGAACGTCCTGTATTCTGAAACAATAGACAAGACTGGAGGGAGAGGTCCCTGAAAAGCAAACTCGATCAAAAAGGACATCTGGAGCTACACAACAGGTGGCAAATTCTGTCTTTCAAGAAAAAGCAGGTCGGAGGCACACCGAAAACGGAGTCTACAGAAATGGACGCTGCTGGTAGCGCATCAGTAACAACAGAGAGCAGTAGTGCGGATCTTTTGATCGCATTTGGAACCACCACTGGAAATGCACGAGATGTTGCTCATAGGATTGCTAGGGAGGCCTATAGCTTCACCATTGGGAACTCATATACTCACTACTTCAGGCCCCGAGTGTTATCCATGAAGGAGATTTCAGTGAACTACCTAATCAGCAACTGGGTGAATAAAAACGCAATGGTTATCTTCGTGGTTTCCACAACTGGTCAAGGGGAGTTTCCAGATGATACCAAGGAACTCTGGCGTGAGCTCTGTGGAAAATCCGTTCCTTCTGTACCAATTCGCTTCGCCGCTATTGGACTTGGTGACTCGTTCTATGAAATGTACAACTACCCAGCCAAAAAGTTACAGAATCGGCTCAAACAATTATCTGCAACATCACCTTTTGAAGTTTGTCTGTGTGATGACCAGCACGACTGTGGATATGCTGGAGCACTAAATCCGTATCTGGAACGCTGCTGGCGAGCGTGGGTTCCAGAAAACTGTACAACCAACCCAGACTCTGTACCTGTAGCGCGTTACAATTTGGTAAACATTCCTGTGCCTGGTCTTCAGTTTAACAACCAGCCTCGGCCGACCTGTGATAAATTGGAGCAACGGATGATGATCCGCAATGAAAGGGTTACGGATTTTGACAATTTCGAGGACACAAGATTGATTGCATTCGATACTACAAATAGTAACCTAAATTTCCAAGCGGGTATGGAACCTTTATGTTGTTTTTATTGAAATGGCTGCAATATTTTATTTTTAGAGCACATTATTAAAATAAATGTTGTTTCATCGTTTTAGGAGACGTTCTTCAGGTATTCGCGGAAAAATTTTCCAGATAATGTTCAGCACTTTTTTCAGCTATATCCGCAACTCAGGGATCAGCCTCCGTTTTATCTCGTCAGCGATCGAAGCATGCGTTGGGTATCCATTCCAGCGGAATTTTTTGAGTTGTGTGGACCTCAGCCTTGGACTTGGGAGAAAGTGGCTACAAAGATCTTTGATTTTCAAAGCATTCCTGGCGTTTATGCATTTCAGATTCTTCGTAGCTTTGCTACTGACCCGTTAATTATAGAGAAGTTTGATGAGTATCGTCGCCCGGAAGGTTTGGAAGATCTGTATAACTACACTAATCGCCCAAGGCGAACGATTCTGGAAGTTCTGTTGGATTTTCGCAAAGCTGCTGTATTGGTTCCACCAAAATACCTGTTTGAACTGATCCCTTTCATGCGTCCAAGAGCATTTTCAATTGCTAGTCCTCCCTGTGAAACTCAGCATATTGAGATTCTAGTTGCAGTGGTTGATTATAAGACAAACCTAAAGACGCGACGAAGGGGCACCTGTTCCCATTGGCTTGCGGAGTACTGCCAAATCGGACAAAAAGTTGGTATCTTTTGTGGGAAAGGATCCTTACGGCCTCCACCGAACGTGAGATACCTATTTAAAAAATAGTTTAAGTAGCTTATTGATAATTAGATATCGTTTATATGTAATCCAACCTGCTATAATACACTTGTTTTTGAAGGATGCTCATATGATAATGATTGGACCTGGGACGGGAGTCGCTCCTTTTCGCTCTATGATAAAGCAGAATTTGGACAAATGGGACAAGCATTTGTTCTTTGGTTGTCGCAACAAGAACATTGACTTCAATTTTGGACAAGAATTTTATGAGATGGTAGAAAAAGCACAGTTGGGGTTTTATCATGCGGTTTCCCGTGATTCTGCCGGAAGGTAACATATTTCATTATTATTCGCTGTTATTTCACTTTACTGATGGAAGTTGAAGTAATCAATGTTTATTATTCCTTTGCAGGAAGCTAGAGTATGTTCAGGATCTAATTGTGAAACATCATAATTTGTTCAATAACTTGATGCTTAGTCCATTGCCTATTTACATTTATGTGTGTGGAAGAGCTGGGCAAATGCCAAAGGATGTTCGCGCTGCTATACAAACTGTGTTTCTGAAGATTGGTATTAAATCCACTAAACACGTCATCAATGGTATGATTGAGCAAGGGCACTATCAGGTTTTACTGTATTAGGTGGGGTTTAATACTGTTCTCTGTATTATTTTGCGTTCTTTAACAAATGTTATTTATAATTGTTATTGACTTGAAAACAAAAGTGATCGTTGTAGTGTGGAATGAAATTTAAAAAGGCAGCTACTTCTCGAATGAAATGAACTATTCAATTTAGGTTGGTACAAATGATTGTGACTTCCGAGATGAATAAAATTATGACATAAAAATGGCGAGTCTCATTGGTTTTCATAAAATTTTCAAAATCAAACTTTATTTCATAACTATTTGTGCTTACATTTTGACAATTTTTTAAAACACGTTGCATTCAATTAAAATCCGTACTCATAAATCGTATTACTAACAAATTGTACGTATCCTCAGGGAATTTAAAGTGGCTGTATAAGTAATAACAATATATTATTCACTAAGAAAAAAAAACATTTATTTGTTACTTAGAAAATTTGAACAGGAATTAATTAAAGCAAATATTATGAAAATGGATCAACTTAGTTATGCCCTTCATCGTTAATTGCATTGCAAATTGCATCATCATAAAAACGTCATGGAAGTTTAAATCAGTTTCATTTAAGGAACACTTCTTTAGTCGTGACATCTACAAGTATGTTATATTTACCCGAATCGAATCAGTGTGAGAGTGGATTTGCTACTCAACATCTTGTTCAAATACTTTGATATTCCTCTTTGATATAGACATGAGAACCTAAAAGTATCATTGAATGATTCTGAAACCTGTGGGAGGAATGCGAAAGTTACTTCAATACGATCATCTTTTATTTTTATTTTTCTAGTTTGTAAAAATACTTCTAATGATATTCAATCTTTCTGTTTATAAGCTACATCAGTATAGTTGATTGCATCATGGGATGATTCGTTTCTTTGTGATCTACTCACACACTAAACATGAGTTTAATTTTGAAATCAAATAAAAATGATGTTTACTTTAATATGGCTCGAATCGTCCTCATCATCATCAAATATTTGCCTTAAATAATGAGTTACCATCAGCATATTACGCATACCTGTGTCATTTTTTACTACTTTCCCTTCAAAATACTACATAAAGTTGCCGAAGATGGCATCATGATACAATAATGCTCCTCGTGGTTTGGTACAAAAAAAAGACCAGTCATCAATATATTGGCATAGTTTTTTTTAAATTTTAGGCTAATAGATCAAGATTTTTTTTGTGTTGAAGGCATACTAAGTTTCTGGCGACAAGTTACAGTTTACAGTACACGCTAGTGTTCGAATATTGATTCAAATAAGGACCTTTCAGTTGATTATCCAATCCTTTAAAAAAAGAATTATTATGCAGTTTATTATCAGATCTATTGGTTTTCCAAGGACCATTTTATAGCACGTCAGAAGAAGAACCGTTCTCCTAAAAAAATCTTTTCTCATATCCAGTTTTACACTATATTAGCTGAATTGTTGGAAGAACGGTTCATTCATCATGAACTATAAAATAAGAGCGTTTGAAGAGATAGATTAGGGTATTACTAAATTTCCCTGACTACCTTAATATATTTTTAAAATTTAAATATTTTTTTGATATTTTAATATTCTTCCGAATCATGTTTTAGCTCATCATGGTTCTGTTATAATTACCATATCATCATCTGTGATCGACTACAAACTACGTAATTGTGTACTAACACCCTGTTCCTTCTACCTACGGCTATCACAATTCATTAACAATTACGATACGATAAATCTCAAGAGAAATCAACCAGACAAAATAAATACATAGAAAAAGAGAGTAATAAAGTGAATGAATACAAACAAATGATCCCTCAGATAAAAGAATGTCGCATATTACAATAGCATGACATTCAGCACAGTTAGCAAACTAGTTGCATTGGATGATTGTGGGGTTGGGGAACTAAAAAGCTTTCTTAAAACGATTTCTTGTATGGACCTTTTTAAAAGTACAATAATTGGTACAAGTAAGTAGATATGCTATGTTTACACTAGTATTTGATAATGAATAATAATTGTTAGTTAGAATTAAATTTACATAGAACTAATTAATTCATTGGCATCAGATCTTCAGTAACCCAGGGAGAGAATGTAAGAGAGACATTACGAATTCATACCACATATAAGTATAAGTATATTTATATGTACGTTTCCAATTTCATTACTAGACCTCCCGCATTTAATATGTAGTAATAATATGTATGGTCACACACATAAGCTATATATATATATATATATATGTTTTTATATTGTTTATCTTATTAATATTTAGAATAGTACGTTACAGTATCATGCTGATCATTGCATTTCAATGGAATTTCGGTTACACTTTTTTTTATATACCAGTCGAGTAGCTCTATAGCTGCTCTTGCAGCGGTTGATTTGTAAGCTTTTAAAACGTAATTTTCACGACGTTGTCGTCATTAGTACTTCGCTCATTTGATTATTTAAGTTCAAATCACACCAGTATCATATATGGATAAACTCGTGTTGTATAGTTCATATCATATCATACTCTTTTAGGAAGTCGTTTTCGTAAATTTATTTTTTCCTCTGCTGAGTCAAAATTCATAAAACATAATACCAATCTAATTTTCTGGATAAAAGATTCGCCACGTTGGAGATGTGTGTTTCGTATGTGTTACCACTTCTAAGTTGTTTCCGAACTGTGGGGAGTGCTAATGAATGCGATTTCTCTCAGTTAGTACCTAACACAAATGAAAATAGGAATAAGACAAATATATGCATTTAGTTCTCCATAGGAAAACTTTATTCCACAATCTGGCAAAGTGGCTATGCTCAACATTTATTATGGATATTAGGAACAAACCTGTAGTAGTTAGGCTTGAAAGGACCTGCCTTGTTCAGACCTAGATATTTTGCCTGATCATCCGATAGTTCCGTGAGGTGGGCATCAAACGTTGGCAAATGCAAGCTTGCCACGTACTCATCTGCAAATAAGTTGTTTAAACAAACACAGATATTCAATCCATTTGCAAAAGTTAGCCAAAGGGTTTGTGGAATAGTAAATTATTCTATTTACTATGCTCCAGGTTTTATTTTTAGTTCTACTTACCCATCTTCTTTGGCAGCAAATAGACATCAGCTTTGTATCTACCAGCAGGTGCGTTAAATAACTCAATCAGAGCCAAAGCCTTTTCCACACACAAAATATCAATATTAAATAGAATCCGTTGTTCGTGACGCTAGTCACATTTCATAGATTAAAAAGGAAGATAAAATTATTTTATGGCGTATTCACCTGCGTAGCTGCTGTAATAGATACCACAAAAGACGGAATGCTGGAACACGTTAAATTTATAAGCCGACCTTCAGCGATTAAAATTATGCGTTTCCCATCCGGCCAAATAACGTGATCAACCTGAGAGCGGACCTTCTCCCAAGTCAGCTCAGGTGTGCGTAAGCTTCCCTATAACATCGAGTATAAAAAAAATCTTGTCAACACATTGCATCCAACTGATAAAGAGGTAGTACTGCAGTATACATAAGTTATTTTCACCATACAACGTCAATTTCCGTGTTGGAATGACCCATATTGCACACAATGCAGCCATTTTTCATCTTATCCATATGCTCCCGAGTCACAACGTTCTTGTTTCCAGTAGCAGTAACCACAATATCAACCACCCGAATGACCTCATTCAGCTTCACAACACGAAAACCATCCATGCTGAAAAGAGAGTGAAAATATGAATTTTACCGGAAATACACAATAACCGTCAATACTCGTAAAACAGTAGACATACCAAGCTTGTAGAGCGCAAATTGGATCAATCTCGGTAACGTAAACTACACAACCCAAGCCTCGGAGTGACTGACAGCAGCCTTTTCCAACTTCACCATAGCCGCACACAACCACTTGCTTTCCACCAAACATTACATCAGTTGATCTTTTCAAACTGTCAAAACATATGAGAAAAAAGGAGATCATATCCGTTCGCTAAACTTTTCTCTGTCAATACACGGATGCTAGGAAAAAGAAAATTGTATATTTTGTAAAGTATCATAAGCTACCTATCAATTATTGACTCTTTGCAGCTATACAAATTGTCAAACTTGGTTTTAGTGACAGAGTCGTTAACATTCATAGCAGGAACTGTCAGTTTGTTGGCTTTAGAAAGTTGATAAAGACGGTGCACTCCAGTAACACTTTCTTCCACGATCCCTACATAAATCAAAAAACATTTCATTACGCTCATTCATTTCACTTAAAAATGTCAGTGCCGAAAACTTAACAAGTTTCTATCCTATCTCGCTCTCCCCGTCCCCTTTTCTGCTAAGTGTTTCCCTAATACCCATGACTAGCTTGACAGATGTAATACCCAGATGTCAGACATATTAAAACTGAAATAGGCTGCCGTGGTGTTGAACAATTGAATTTGATGCTTGATCGCACCATTTTTGGAGGTATGCCAACATGTAATAGCTTTGCTCGTACGTGCCATTGCATCTTCCCGAGTATCAATTCACGTGCAACATCAAAATAGTGTGGATAATCAAATTTGTGAAAGTTGGCATGTAACCTTGCGGCAAAAAAGCTTAGCACAATCACTATGTCGCAAAACGCTAAGTTATGTTATTGTGCTGGTAACTCTCACGCTATTTTTGTTTTGGTAATATGCTAACCATCACTGAAGAAGAAGTGTTTTTAATTACCTTTGATCAGCTTGAACATGGCTGGATACTTCTTGAGCATCAAGTGTGTAGCATCGCCCCCATCATCCAGAATCATGTTAGGTTGCCAATTCTCAGCGTTGACACAACGATCTATACACCACCAGAAATCCTCCTCTGTTTCACCTCTCCAGGCGAAAACAGGGTAACCTAAGATTATACCGTAAACCTTGAAGTTCCCATTACTCTAAAGTAGTTTGAGAAAGCTATCAAATGGATTTTACTACCGGTGAAAAAATAAGAGTTTTACCTGCTTCAGCTAATGCAGCGGCAACCTCATTCTATAAAGACCAGATTTTTATTATTATTACATGAAAAAACTGAAGGCAGAAGATTGTGTGGGTATATTAAAAATCACATGAAATCACAAAATACCTGGGTTGAGTAGATATTGCAGGCTGCCCAACGAACCATGGCCCCAAGTTCTGCTAAAGTCTCTACAAGAACCTGTCATGGAATTTGAGTAAAAATGGTTTAATACCTTACATTTTTTTCAAGGTTGTTATTGCACGCAGTACTTGAAAAAGCTACATATTAAGCCAACAGATTATGATTAATATAGGGCAAATTACAGCTGTTTGCGCGTTTATGTGGGTGCAACCAACAATTTTGGCTCCTTTTAAGGGTTTATCATCGGCAGCCCTTTTTCGTAAAGCCACAATTCCGGGCATTTCTGGAATGAAAGGTAGTGACAGCAATAAAGAGAGAGGACCAAAATTATTTTAAGCCAAAGTGAAATGCCTACACAAATCCCTTTTTTCTTGCTCTCATTTCTGTTTTTCCAACTTACCTTGCTCAGCAATTTCGATTTCACGGCGGCCAAAAGCATGTAGGTCGATATTCCTAACGCAAAAGTCATTGGAGCCTTTGCTATTTTTCTGCGTTTTCTCTCTAGGACTAACATCATCTTCATCCGAGCTACTCCCAGTGTAAGAGGCTGTAAATGAGGGGAAAACATGCGATTTTGCTATTCACATCGATCAGAAGTAAAGGAGTAAAAAGCTGCATAAACTGACAATCATATCTTAAATCATCCACGAAATGCTATCACACCCTTCGCATTGGCATAAATCTTACATGCCTTGCACCAAACTTGTATCACATACATATATCCATATAACATGTACAAATTATTATATACATATATATTCATGCTTCATATTGTTTTAACAAATTGTATTCAAAACAAAATACCACAACCACACCGACCTGTACCAATAAACTATATTATAGGGGTAACAAGATACGTACCCTTCTCGGTATTCTTGACGATATGAATCTCATACAGTTTCACAAATAAAAATATGTATTTTTGATATCTGGCAAAGATGGCTCATAATTTTGAGCACTAAAGCAATCCAACCATAAATTCATTCCGCATTTCATGTCATGACAAATTCAATTTTTGTGGTCATCCGTTTTATAAAAAAAAGAATGGTCGAATGAGCCGAGCCAGATCAGTTGAGATCAGGTCTACTTTTACTCGTGAAAGAATTCAAATCAAGTGATCTGATCACACACCATATAAATGGGAAGTCTAGTAACAACACACTGCTATTATGACTAGAGATAGACAATTGTATCTCTCACGGAATGCTGAAAAGATACACCCAGACATATATTACGATACACGACATACAAGACTTTTTCCCTCACACGTTTATAATACATTTTATTTCTCACGCAATGGGACTCGTCTAGAACGCTATGCACCTTCACCTAAAGAAGCAAAGCAATGTGGTTATTTTTGTATTAGCGACTGCTACACTCCAAAAAATTACTTTTTGGATGTGAGCTGATGTTCTCTGCCAATTTCCAATAACAGTCGCTAATAAAACGATGCTACTGTTCTGTGCTATATGGTGTATGGTGGCTGGCTGGTGGCATTTGGAAAGCAAGCAAAAGCAGCATTCTCCTTCGACATTGCATTGCCCACAATGTTTTTTTCTTTTGCTAGCAATTTCCTTCTTGTTGATATTATTATGTCATAATACGCCCCAAACTTTGACAGAAATGTAATTCATGCATAATAAAAATTTTGACCGAAAAGCAATTTAGATATGGGCATGAATGGCATGATAGTTGGTGGTATAGTTTATAGTAGCCAACAAAGATGTTTACTAGCCTTCAAGTAACATCGACATAAACCACACTGAAATTGATTAAAATTACCAGGTCACAATTATGTTAGCAATTTTTGTTACAAGTCCATTACTACAATGCCATTGCACCCCACCAACCACACAGGTACACATATGATGCATGCTGAGATACATACGCCTCACAAAATTATAATGATTGACCTTCTTCACAATATAAATCTTCCAACTTTGGTTATCAATGTGTCGTAGCAGTTAATGATAGAGTTGCTGATATAAAAAAAAACATAATCTACAACAGTAATATATAAGTGATCAAGTTTTTTGATCCCAGCAGCAGAACTGCCCAGGGACACGCTATTAAAAATGCATCATTTTACTCTCACTCATTGCTAGAGATAAGGGTGCTCGCAATTTTTGTTAATGTGGCCCAGGTGATCAACTACACACGGCATACAGATGATTTCTGCAACTTTTGACAACATCCTTAATTCAACTTTATTTCAGATTTGCTTCGATTGTGACGTTGTATTGTAATANAATTTTTGTTAATGTGGCCCAGGTGATCAACTACACACGGCATACAGATGATTTCTGCAACTTTTGACAACATCCTTAATTCAACTTTATTTCAGATTTGTTTCGATTGTGACGTTGTATTGTAATATAATGTGATGTGATGTAAGCAAATGACTCACATGAAGATTGAAATGAATGAATATAGATAAATTGACCTTCGCTTTCACGTCAGTACGCCAGAAATAAACGCCAATACGTCAAGGCGTTGTTAAACTTGCTAAACATTTAGGTAAGAAAGACCCTGATGTGCTATACTTCTTTTTATCTGTGCATTTCATTGTAAACGGAGCGACGGCGGAATCATTGAGCAGTGACAGACTTCTAGAATAGCTTATAAGATTTCCGGAGATGTGTACATGAAGATGTCATGATGTTTTGTGTAAATGATACATGCATATGACAAGTGAAGGAGTTGCCAGCATCGAACCAGCCTACAACATTACGTCGAGCATTGTAAAAACACACGTCGACGGCATAACGAACACATTGATCTTACATGAAGTGGAGCAAATAGAAGTAACAGATGAGCGCCTAGAATCCTGTGCCTGTGCCTGATGTTGAGATTTCTTGGCAGCCGTATCCAAATATCGACAGGAGGCCGGAAGGCTCATACGCCTTCGATTTCTGTCTTTAAATCCTGATCCACCGGCAAGTAACCTTTCAGGGACCTGTTTAGTGTCGAATCACATTAATTACAACAAAAAATACCACATGTACACAATTTTATGATTGTGCACTCCCCTTTCGTTATCACGATTTGACTCAATTTTTTTTTCAAAATACAATACATCTGTAGCCACATGCACACTTTTAACTGAAAACGGAAGAGAAATCAATCGGAATAACTTTCACATTGGGATGTGATTGTATAAACGTAGTCGCTCATTTGGTTCAAACACAAAATTAAGCGTTATAGCAAGAGCTCCAAACAAAACACACAGTTAACAGTAAAAGCATTAAAATAGTGATGAATGATTGTAGCACTGCAGCCACGGTCATCCCTTTACACAAAAAAAAATTGTCCAAAACCGGATATGCAATGGATTGAGTGATCGAAATAATGTAACAGCAGAGTAAGTTGAGAGCAGCAAGCTGCATAGCATGTGCTTCGAGTTGTGAAAATAATGTTGCGTTGCATTTCATGGCGTTCATTCAAATGCACACAAACACAAGAAACTGTGAATGAACGAGTTTTCATTTGCAAAGCATAAATTATCATTACCGATCAGTAATCTAACCGTCATCTTCTCATCGTCAGTTATTTTTATGTCGCTCCAACTATCTATCATTATCTCGCTTCACACCTGTATTTACATCAATTTTTTCCATGTACAACTGATGTTTTTTTGGGCTCTAGGAAAAGGTAAATGAGATGAGGCTCTTGTGAAATGGAATCTAGTTATCATAAATCGATCAAGTTTTGAATGCTTTACTTGTGTATCACTGCAATTTAAAAAATGAGCCAATGTATTCTTCGATTCAAACGCCTTAGGCTAAACAAATGCCAGGATGAGGCAGTACAAGTAGCAAGCAGGCAACAAATACATTATAAAGTGAAATGTGAAGTGAAATAAAAAAAACATGAATATATTCACAACTTTTTTTCATACAAACCTTTTGCAACACCTAACTTTTACCCATACACATTCTTCCGATAATGCAAATTATCATGTAGGATTTTACTTTACATATATTACGAAATACAATAGTGGGGCTATATAATCTCTCAAAAACATGGTGCATTTCCTCTCATTCGTATTAGCTATAGATTTCGATTTACTGCAAAAAAATAATTTTTCATACAAATCTTCACATTACATTGGAAACGTTTTTACATTTCAGCAACTTTAAAACATTATTGCTTTTCCCCTGTCTTTACCCAAAAGACAACCGCAATATCTAACACGTCAGCACTAAAGTGGAAAAAATTAAGCCTTGTTTAGGCAACATGTATAGTCTCTCCAGAGTCCCAACCGGAAACCACCGAAGTGAAGGCGCTGATTTGTATTTGTGCTAAACTTGTAGCATTGGAGCGTTAAAAGTATCTATAAAAAACTCATCCTACCCAAGCAAACTGTTGGATAACAAGAGCGCTCATATTTTCTGTGATAAAAGTAATTCCATTATGTTGACAATGGATTTGGACACGAATCAAAACATTCAAGGATGTAGTTTTTCTCGTGATGTGTTTGTTTCTTCTCGAGGACATAAGCATTACTAGTTCAACCGTGTTTTTTGGCGCAAAGAAAGTGTACCACCAGGGAAACAGTTCAGCTCAAATGGAGTATGTCGATCACTCCCATTCTTTCAGTCCATGAGTAATGAACGCAATGAAATGCAATATTTCGAACATTTCTCTATTTACTTTGAGTTACATTATCTTCAACTCGATCAACTTTCCATTCCATGTAAATTGTGTCAATAAAATCGGCTCGATAGATCTTGGCCACCACGAAACAACGTTTTTTTGCGCAATGAAACATAAGACAATAGTTGATTCGCTACGATAAACGAGAATACTTTTTTTTGATAATTTTACCTCTGAGAGAAGAGACGGGTTAGCACTCGCTGAGACCAAGGGACTGGTCCCGATTTTTGTGCGGTTGGCATGCATACTTCGGCTTTGTCTTTTTTGCTTGATTCAATTTTTATTGTCGTATTAAAGTCAAAATTACTGTTTTTAGGAGCGCTTTTAGCAACACAATTGTATCACACTGCACACAACAGAGAGTCTTTGGTGAAACGAGAAGAAAGTTGAGAGAGCTGAGCACAAACTTTTTTTTGCGAGAATGTGAGGGAAGTGAGTGCACTTACTACGGATATGGTATACGTAAGTTTATTGCTTTTGATGTTATACTTTTAGGATAAAATGTCAGCAGCACACGCGGTCTAAACTTTTATAAGTGTAGTAGTACAGCACAAAAAAAATTGCTAGTTAGCACAACAAGCACGATGCACGATGTGGTTACAAATCTTCAAAAAAAAACTCACACTCAGCAGCCTGTGGCAGAAATATTAGCTATCATCTATCCAAATACAAAATAGTACAATGGTTGAAACATCCAAACGCTCATGAGAATGCGATCATACAATTTACTAGTTACGATGAAGACTTATAAACATACATTATCAAGGGCTAGACAGAGCATCGTACATACCATTGTTACAACCTTCAGACTTCCCAATATCCTCCTCTCCGGCTTTATGTTTTTTACACGAAAGTGTCTATCTGTTCAATGCAGAATGTGTGATGTGAAATAAATCATTCGAACATCAAATACAATTGTCTCGTTTATAGAAATGAGCAGTTTATATAAATGAATTAGACATTATATGATGCGTTAGAGAATGATTGTGATATAATAACATCAACTCAAATGTATATAGTTGAAGTTAAACCATGGCCAAAAGGATGAGCATTTATATAAACCTACAAAAAATGTATATCATTACTTTTATGCTATCAAAAAAATCAGGCTGAGATTACATACTGCTACTAGTGGAGGCACTTACAACGTTATAAGTTAAATGATAGCACGGCCTGACAGATTTTACTACATTTTCATTATAATAAAACTCTCTTGTTAATCTCACGAAAAATTTCCCATGTCTTATGCAACCTTGCATAGTAAATTCTCATCGAAACCATATGCTTCCTACCATTAACTCATATCCTTGTCGCAGTTTAAGACAATGAAAGGAAAACTTCTTTACAATAAAATGTATATACATACTTATATAAGGCGCGTGAACTTTTTTGGTCTCTTTCCTTCTCCTTTTTTTTAGAAAATCGATCCCTTCCCTCCCTAATACATTCTCATAAATTTCCAGATACCAAGTGTCTCCATTGATGAAGGTATATCCATTCGTTATACGCCTACAATGTTCAAAATTTAATATTTTCTTCGGGTGTAGCAAAGAAAGTTTTTCGATGGGAGAAACCAACTCACTCTAACTAATCCGAATCCTAAAGAATGTGCTAGCTAAAACGATGAATCAGCTCATATGTTATTATTCACCTGCCTCAAGATTTGATTCGAAATATAATGGGGGATATAATATGTCAAAAATAAACCTGAGTCAGATTCAGGAAGATTGAGATTGTGTTTTTTGCTACCCTTCGACTCACAAACTAATAGCTACGCACCACCATATACCCACTACCACTATTTAAGAACGATGTTACGTTACACATGCACACACAAACTCATTTACATACACCGGTGGCATCCTCGTGGATAAATATCTAGCTGAGTGACTGTGATGACAAGGGAGAGGAAATAGAGAAACGTGAGCACTTTTTATTTAGCATGAGAATGAAAAGAAACGACTGGCTGGTTGGGATCACAATGCCCCTCTGTGCCACTGGGTGACAGACAAGAGACGAAGACGGGATGTGGATATGTTACTTACTGGCGTTGTCTTTCTCAGCTACTGAATGTCTTCCATCCGTACATTCATCTGGCAAGACATAACACCACTCCCACTATATTATCTTGATCTAAGAGACTATTAGAAGACATAAAAATGCCAGAAACCCAATAACAACGACTGCCTTCATTGAAGATCTTATGCTTCGTTCACCTTCCTGTTCAACAAAACTTCACTTCAAAGCCAGCAATCTGCTACAAATTTGCATACAATCACAATCAATAAGATGTATCAGGCAGGAGAAACTGGCAAATTACAATATCACTGACAGGACTGCACACTCCACTTGCATGCATAACTGCCAGTCAGCCAACTCACTTTGGTTTTATTGTTGTTGTTTTCTTGTTCCTGCAAGTAGGGATGTGGATGTGTGTGTGATGTCCTTTTATGATTTTAAATACTTCTCTCTCTCTCTCTTCAGATTGAATGCACACAGCGCCAGTCGTCATGAATATGATGTTACGTACGATTTGTATCCTATGCTGAGCAGTACTTGACTAAATCTTTTATCATTTTATATGCTAGAGTAGACTTAATAATGTCTTTTAACATTTTCCTCTTCGCCAGTCTCACAATTTGTATTGTTACATTTATATATGGCTCACGATTGTGATTATGACTCACAATTGTACAGCCCTAAGATCCCTACATACTTGTACATGATCGAATTTCACTTCGTAAAGAAAATCAGCAGGAGCGCCCACATCTCATTATTCCATGTGCTGGGCCTTATAACGCTTTTGGTGATACACACATGACAAGATGATGATATGATGTGTGTTGCATACTTTAATAGCTCAAGGGCTGATATGATGGCGTGAATAGAAGCTAGATGCACCATTTGAGAGAAAAATTTCAGCTCTTATCGTCAGTTAGAATTAACACAATGAAAAAAATATCTGTAGCACAGGATCTGCCTACCAATGTCTATGATTATGGAATAACTAAGCGCGATGCTGTTGCTACCATTATAATTTCTTGGTGGCAGTACAAAATGTGCCAACTGTTGATGCTCTCGCTTAAAGTTTTTCCTTGAATAAATTTCTAGCAAATCCTTGATGATAATAATGATGGCTTTGGCGACAGCGCAAAGAGTGCTATGTAAATGTTAGCCCTCGAAGTTAAGCACTGTGATACTCGTGCGTTCGACTCGACATTACATAAACAACCAACCTTTTTATAACTTTATAGTTCAGATTTTAAAAACATTATACATGCTAAAGTGTAAAATTCAATATGAGCTCTAAAATATAATGATCCGAACTGAAATATGAAATGTGGATAGTATTGAATAAACATACGGAGAAAAATCTTGTGGATTCGATTTAGTAACTTCTAAAAAACTTAAATGAAATTTAGTACTTCTCCAAACTTTTCTATAAAAAAAGATTTTGACGCAGTTTGCGTACTTGGAACTCAAGCTGTGCGAAATATTAGCGTATTGATGTTTCCAAGTTATCCATGAATAAAATGGAAAAAAATTAGAGAGAAAAATATACAAGTATGTTTCCCTGCTAAACTTAGTATCACGCTTCATTTACTCACGCTCAAAGTGACGAAAAAATACAATTACAACGAAATGAAGGTAGGAAAACTCAATCATCACCATTGAACTATTAAAAGTTTACTTTTGCAAGGATTCTCATGTAGCCTACTCTTGTAGATTTATGTGCACAGTCAGCACAATATTGAACTTTTGCCTTTAGAGACTTTCTACAAGGTAGCTTAAAGTCAGTCTCCATATCATGTATGAAATGTTTTCATACCAAAGTGCCCATTTATACTATGCTTGTTCGTATACATTTTTTTGGTACAAGTCTGTTAACATTTTTTGTCAGAGAATAAATATGTGCATAGTGAAGTAGTACCTTAATTCATAAGTTTGGTTTGCTGGACACACGCTACACATGATAAAGAATAGGCTTCTAATAATCTATTTGCTTCGCCCATGTTTTATCCAGAGCTCACAAATGACCTTCTTAATATATGCAGTATTCGTCTTATTGTAGGAAAGGCGAGGACACCGACCAATTATTTCATTAATAATGATACACCACCAACTGTAAGTGCAAAGTCGAAAAACCTATCAACAAAATTAATTACCTCGAGGTTTTTCGTACATGACTTACAGGTTAGCTGTTTAAATAAATGTAGTTTACTTTGAACAATGACACATTACGCTACACCTACCCACAACAAATGTTTGCGCAAAGTCTATAATGAATGCGTTGCAAGTTATATATACAGTTATGCTTATGCATGTATAGGTTTCAAGTTTCAATAATCAACCACTTTGATTGTTTCAAGTAGCAAAACGAATGTCACATCTAATTGCCCAACAGCAACCAAGCCAGAATAAGTATAACAGCTTGAGGCATACCATGATACTCATTACTACGCAAAGTGCTCCAACCAGAAACGTGGCAGGAATTTTTCTTACTATTTTGACTGCCTTAAGCATTTTTGCATAATATGCAATAAATATATTATTGCACCCTTTACTTTTTTACACACTATATTATAAATTGCAATAATTCTGTGATTTTTTTTTCATTTAAAAAAATGCGATTCTTGGTTCAATCAAGTTTTAAGCTCAGCTACATAATTACGTGCTTAGTTTATTAATCCCAGAAATGGTCTACGAAGTTTGCATTAGTTTTCCTGATATTTGAAGTATTGACATGAACTTCAATATTGATGATGATTGTTAAAATTTCTAAAAGCAACTAATTTTTCATATCAGAAACCCACACACACAGACATTGATCCGCAAAATAGTTATATGAGCTGTTGTTGCCTCTGCAAAGCATAATATATAGAGTCGAAGCAACCTACCCTGCACTCGCTACTCGCTACCCATTCTCTCAGCAACAAATCACTTCACATTTACATAAATAACCCTCCTAACTTCAAACTCACTTGAGTTTTGTTAGCATGTT
>JAANSM010001595.1:0-17851 GCA_036850725.1 Orchesella villosa
TATTAAGTTTTCCTTAACTGCTAACCATTCTTTCAAAAAATATGAGAGGATGAAAACGTAAGTAGTATATTTTTGCATTTATCAGTAGTGCTCATTTTACACAATATTCTTCTTTACGGAAGCTTTCTAGTAAGCTTTCACCGTTTCGTGTTTACATTCACTTCATTCGAAACCAGTTTTATACTCGTATTATCGAGGAAAGGCATTTCATTTTAGATAGGTTTTGAATTACAACTCTCTATTGTTATAAATGAAAGGTGATTTTCTTCACGGAATGGGCAGACTTTAAATTTTTGGTACCTAATAAGAAATCAAAATCATTGTTAGACACCGACCGCTATTCTTCACAGACCACTTGTGTCACATATCACGTTTGTACTTTTAGTGTGAAAGAATTCAACAATTCTCCATCAAAGTTTGGAAATGAGGAATATTTTAGAGACCACAATCATGTTCATTTTTAGCTACCATCTTCCTCCGAAAGTTGAAAGTATACTTCTACTCAGTATGAGCTGCATTAAAGAAAATCTGGAGTTTCAGTGAAAAACTTTGAAAGGGAGAATAATTTTTTCCTTATATAGAGTCTTTGTAAAAGTGTGGTAACTTTATCCTCCTACTTTCTTCATTGTGGTTTTGGAAGCTCTAAAGGATTTTACTCCCGTATATCATTCATGATATAAAATGTATGGCTCCAGAAATTGTCCTCTATATTGTTCGTAAGTCTACTTGAGTTCTATTGCTTACTTGTTTTTGTCTTCTTATCTAAACTTACAACTTTCGTCTTGAAAAAATACTTTGCGGCACATAGACCAAAGCATTGCACACAAATTCTATATGACTTGTAGGTACGAATAGAAAACAGGAAAGTGGGGAAATCGATCCGGAGGAAACTTTTCTAACACAGCAGAACTTTAATAAAGAGTGGTAGGGTTGGGTTGCTGTGTAGTATACAAGTTTAGCTGCAGTAGAATCTCTATTCTACAAACTTTTTAAGCAGTTATTCCTCCCAAAGTTTAGACAGATACCTCCATGAAAGGACTTAAAAGCGGAACGTACAATAATAAATTCGGGCTTTGAAAATACTGAAATTTCTTTTAGCTATACATACAATGTTCTTCCTCCTGCGCATTCTTCCTGAAAATTTGCATTGCCACCGTAGTATTTATTAGTAAGGAAACAAATTTAACGGAATAACAATGATTTGGGCGTGACTTGATTACAACAGCAGTACGTATAGGTAAGAGATTTCTGTCGGTATCAATAGCGAATGCCAACATATTTTGCAAATTTTATGTGGACTTCCGACCAGAGGAAGTGGACATAAACATGTGCAAGTTATACATGCAAGAATTTCTAATTTAAAGCTTGAACTTTCCGAAAATATATTTTAACACGACATGGGTATTGTGGTTTTTGAAACTTTTCCCTCACCACCAAAGAACGACACCAAATGGATGTTATTAGGTTACGAAACTCTGGAAAACTTTTCAACAACCGTTATTGGGGAACAACATTCGTTGGCTGATTGAATTAAAAATGTACATAAATACATTAGTAAACTTGACTATAAAAAGGGATTGTGAGCATCACTTTTCGGTTGAGAGTTAAAACATATATTATTTACACTAAGGCGTTTCAATGTAGGCCAAGCCCACAATATTTTTAATTAATTAACAGAAACCACTGAAAGTTGGTTGGGTTCATACTTACAGCCTATGGGCTGTATATGTAGGCTGTGTTATGCTGAAGGAAAAAGATTGAAAATGAAAGGTGTGTTTACAAAATACTTTGTTTTAAGCCTTTATAAATGAGAGTGTACATTACTGTACATAGAAAAACCCTTTAATAAGTACGTATGTTTAATCTATGGAGTGTAGGTTTTAAGCGTGAGATTTGACAAGAAAAAATCATCGAATCTGGTAAAAACACAGCTCAAAAGTGTGGGTGGGGTGGGTGGATTGAAACTGCGAATTTCGACGATCTTTACTTCATCAAAGATAAAGTTGTGTATACTGGATAAATGTTTGCAATTTAATACCTATTGACCTCCGCCATTTAGACAAGGGCAGGCGCAAAAGGATATTCAAGGGAGGAGAAGTATTTGTTATAAAAATCTGGCTAGTGGAAAACTATTAACCTATTTTGAATGCCATTATTGCTCCTAAGTCTAGCAGAAAAAAATCTCGCCAAAACTTAAAAACTAATACACTAAACCGATGCTCTAGAAAATGTGTGCCAGCACGAAAGAATAAATATAAGTACGTGGTGCTCCATAAATGTAACGGGTAAGTTGTGAACAATTTGTACCTTCGTTAAACAATTTTCATAAATGCAATATTATAGCAATGCATTAACAGTTAAATATTTTTTCAATGATTGTCTATTGATAAAATTGTCTTTCCACAAAAGTTTCTTATTTAAAAGAACGACTAAGACACGGTAAAACTGAAAGTAAATAATATTAGGCGTTGTAGTAAAATAAATGAACTATATATATAGTATAATGAATAATGATTTAACAATCCTAAAAGATTGATCTGTCAAAACTAAGTATATAGCATACATAAAGCTCGTTTTATCTAGTCTATGAAAACGCTAGGTCCTCCAATTAATTTGAAGCAATTTATCCAGAAGTACTTTCGACGATGATGAGTTGGAAAGTCTCAAGGTTGAATTCTCAAGAACAGTACAGAATTTTCAGAGTTGCACAAAAGCAAACCTAGTAAAACTTATATAAAGCATAAAATCTATAAACTGAAGGAGTACACATCGCTAAGATCGTCACGCGCATTCAAACAGTGAAGCACAAGACGACCTTTAGTTTATTCAATTAACATGCAAACTTTTTCAACTAAAAGCTTACTAAGTAAAGTGTTTAAGGAAAAAATTAAAGCGATTATCAGTCAAAACTTCGAAACTATTTGACGTAACATGTTAGTTAAGTAATACGTTAAGTAGGTATTAACATCCATTATTTCAAAATGAAGGACTTTCATCACGTAAGAGGAAACAGAAGAGAGGAAAACGTCATTTTAAAACGAAATTGAAGGATAGTCAACTTTTTATGTAAGTGATGAATGGAGGAAGTGTGTAAAGAGACATCTCTTTTAAATTGATAATGAGCTATGTTAGTCTCACTGGCTTCTGAAAATCTTGCAAAACTGAAAGGAACGGGGGAGGAATTTTCTTTTTCTCAATTTGTGACTCGTTACATGACGACTAAGCATTGTATATATGTATTTAGTTCAGTGGAAAACCATTTCACACATTTAACTCTACGCTTCAACTTACACATACTAATTAACAAAATGGTATATATGTGTATATATACATGAATGTACATGCATATTATTCCCTTGATTCTCAATGATAAAGCAACACTTTAATTGCTAAAGTGTCCCTACTTTCCTTCCTTCCGCCAGTTGGCAACCCCTGTACGCAACATGATTCTTTTGAAAGAACGGAAATTGAAGTCGTTTACACATACATTCCAATTTTGTAAAATCACTCCTTCCGAATGAATGTATTGACAGGTACACTGGCTTACTTTCCCCAGGGGACACTCCCGAAATTGCTCACCAGAGGAGAAGGAAAGTGAGGCAAGAAAAGTGGAGCTATATATTATGCATGACATGATTACTTTCTTTTCTGAACGAAATCGTTTGTGACTTTTTAAAGAATTATCAAGATGAGTAATAACCCCACAGGACAACAAGCTAACCTTTGCCCTTCTTTTGTAAGCATCCTCCTCCACATGTTTCTCAGAAGAAGCTTTTTGTGCATAGATGAACACACAAATATAGTCACGGGTTGGCAAATGAGTTTACACAATGAAAAAAAAAATCCAAGTTTGTTTTTGGGTTGGAGGAAGGCGGAGGAAACTGATGATTCTGAGAAAGTTAATGAATAAATAATGACTAACTTCGCAAGTGAGCAAAGTTAATCTGATTAACAATAGAGTAAGAAAGTAGAGAGTGTTAGTCTCAACTACTTTACGTCTCCAACTTTCTCCTTTGATGTTGTCTTTCCTCCTACAATCAAGATCGTCAGCAAGCTACTTGCTATATGTATTTGCTGGGGATACTTATTACACCCGTGTAGGACGAACGAATTATATTATATTAGACAATGACTTTCTTAAGGACAAATGGAACATTACTAAACTGTGTACACACTATACTATAAAGACATCCTCTTTCTTCCCACTTCACTCAATACTCACAAAAATCTAATTTGCACAAAAACAGAAGCCAACGCAATGCAGTACAAACGGAAAGAAAAGCAGGGTGAAAAAGTCCAATGTTCAAAGTTGTAGCAGTTTTTATCTGGAAAATTATATGTTCATATGAGAAAACGAGAATCTGTAATGTTAACTGTAACATCGCCCACTAATCCCCAAATTAATGATAGAGCTAGTTTTTTTCCATTCCTTAAAGATATTGAAGAATTGTTGGGCTTTTAATCATATTGTCTGATCAGATAATCCGATTAAGTTTGGTTCCCACTGTCTTCAAGGATTTTTCATCGTCCGTTTCCACCTACAGGATGGATAAGTATAAATGAAATAGGCGTGGAGAATGGGGTTATATGGAACCAAAAAAACTCCAAATGAAGCGAAACTGGGGCACGGTAAAATTATGCCGCCAGACAAGTTTCTACATGTTTATAGTAATTTTATTTTTACAGCTTCTTCATCTTCTGCAGCTGATGAAAAGGCACATATTCAGTGTGTATTTCAAAATTCATTAACTTTCCTTCCTTATTCCAAATACAACTGCAGTTTAAGTTTCACACTGAACCGTATAAACAAGCAATAACAAAAGTTGTTAAGGTTTACAGCAAATAAAAATCCTGTCATATTGCTGCATGACCTTCCTTTTCTCCAACTCCCCATTAAGCTACATACGTCAATGTCAACTGTACTTATTCCCAGAGAAATCGAAGTGTGCCTCTCTGCTCCGCACTAACAACATGAGACAACATGATATGATGACCGCATTATTTTTTTAACCGAAAAAGAGAAAACTTTCTTCCACATGAATGCAGTTGTGATGTACATGCATCTATTACATCCTGCAAGTGGCTTTGCTTTGCCCTTGCAAGAAATAGAAGTAATATTTCATAGCGAAATGNTGCCACGACGTAAATCGTAGTGAAGAAGAAACCATCATGGCAAATTCCGCTCATCCGTCAAGTTTGAGATGAGGAATGGGTGCCAAAATAATTTTTACTGTACTTTTCCTCTTATTTACTACTTTCCTGTAACTCATTCCAATGATGAGCTAATCCTTGTGCTAAAAGGACGCAGCAGGGGGTAACACTTTGTTTAGCTGGATTCAAACATTTCTAAAAATTCGTTTACCAATTTTGCGAGCAAATTGAAAATACCAATAGAACATATTCCCGTATAGCTTTAAGTACGCATTGCATTTGTTCTCTGCGTGACACGTGTGATTTGATAAACATAACGTTCTTAATTATCGCTTTGAAAGTTCTATTCTTCCTCTTAATTTGCTTGAGTAGAGACGAGTTGGGCTTAGTCAGAGTGAGAAAGAGAGCGTTGTTTATTTGATCCAATTTTCTGTGAGCCAAGACCGAGATGAGATTCTCTTGTAGAGAGAGAAATGTGCGCTTCGTTGAATTGTCTTCTCTATTGTCTATCCAAAGAAAAATACCTCAGGAAGATTAATGATCCTCCCATTGACTTCTTTACTAATGTAGTTTCTATTCTTTTCTATCATTATCAAAAGGAATATATAGGCTGCTGTTGCTCCACTAAAAGTACAATTCTCTCTTCTGCACTTCGTTCAACATTAAACGTACCAATGTAATGTAATGGTGAATGGAAAGCTGATGAGTGCATAAAAGCGAATTTGCTCAGAAATCATCTTATGTATCTTGTACACAAGGTCATGTCAAAGACACTCTAATTATTTAGTGCATGTACATCTTTTGTTTGACCTACATCATGCTGGAAGACACATATACTACTTTCCTCTTCATCAAGTCAACTCCTGTACATAGTATAGTATGGGTACACACCAAATGAAGTCAAGTGTGTAAACTCGTGCTCTTGCTATTAAACTAAACTAAGAAAAATCTCGCATTTATTTAGATCCTCCTGATCTTCCTTGCTTAACTAAGATTTTTGCTGAATGATAAGTAAATATTCACGACATTTATAGCTGCTAATATAAAGTAGATCACGACTGTAAAAAATTATGGGAGTTGGAATTTAGATTTAAGAAAGAGGAAAAGTCTAGAGAATGTAAAGCGCAATCAGCCGTGAATGCATGAGCTAGAACCCAGGCAGAAAACTGGAAAATGGGGAGACGATACTTTTATTATACTTTTGATATACGTGATAAATCTACATCTTTCTGAATACCCCCAGCCAAAAACCCATGTTAAACTTGACACATTTAATTACGTGTGCCTTTAATAGAGATCCATTCAGCAATTCCAATCCCTATGCTTCCTCCCTTACCCATCCAAGCAGATGCACAAATTTTTCATCAGTCAAAAAAGCTGAAAGGAAGGAACTACGCTGGAAATCATTAAACATGTTCAACTAAATGGAAAGGATGTACCTGAAAGCTGTCTAATAGGCACCATATTCCAATCTTTATGCTTTTAGTTAAACCATGTACATGCTTTTATACTCGATGCACCCAACTTGAGTACATCCGCAACAAAAAAAACCAGAGCTGCTCTGTTTTACTCCGCATTGTACAACCGTATACCCCCATTCGATAGTATCACGCATCAGGTGATTAAAACTGATTATTTGCTACATTTGATGGGTAAAAAACAATCTGGTAATCCAATCCAGGTTGTTTTTCGATCGAGGCTGAAACCTACTCAAGTGAGAGCAAACAAACTGCCTCTTTCCTTCAGAAAATCACGGACACTCAATCTTTCCATATTCCCATCAAAGGTGAATAAATATTTGCGATTTCACTCTCCCCATTTTTGCGAGGTTCTATTGGACGTGAAACAGATACACTCAAAATCGTACATATATCGGTACACATCAATCATCAAAAGTTCATGCTTATAGGGTGTATGTATTATATATTTACAACGTTTTGTGCATTTCTTCTTTAGTTGTTAGTTCACCAGTTTTTAAGCAATACAGATTCTTTTTAAGCCGCATGACCGTGTTCATAAACAAACCCACGTTTTCAGTAATTTTTTATAAGCAAATAGAGGAAATAAGGAAATTGACATGGGGTTCAGAATACTAATTTCGAAATCCAACGGACATGGAATTCTACTGATATATTATACCAAAAAAGTTCACATAAAATATACATACTTGCAATCCCATTTCCCTCTTCTTACTCCAGTCCTTTCCACTAAAATATCGTTGAATATGACACGATACTGCAGTAAATCCCAAAGACCCAGAGAGGTAAAAGTGCTCAAGGTTTACAGAAAAATATGTGAACCAGGAATGAAAATACTCCACAAAGCAATGTTGTGTAAACAATACATTTACTAACATCACATGAGTGTATATGCTTGGCTTGGTTGGGTAGTTGGGTATTGCAATGCGGCTGATTGTGCCTGGAACCAGTATGCACAACATACAAGGTAAAACCAGCCAGCAAGGTGCCCTGTTCCCCTGCTTCCTTTTTACATCGCATTTTTTCTGTTTTAAATAGACCCAAAGCAGCTACAGCTCATATTACACATGCCAAATTTCAGTTCCTTACAGCTTACATATGACCTGACACATACGCCAGCAAGAGTAGATTCAGGTGTCAAATTCAATGTTGGAAACGAATGCACATTGACATTCGACATGCAAGCAATATCACAAAAATAAACGCGAATGTAAAAAGGGAAACTCGGTGTGACACGATACGGTCATGCTATGACTAAAAATATAAAGTAGACATAAGCATAATATACATACATGCATGGATTGAATAAAGGACAATGCCTGTAACATATTCAATGACTGGCTACTTTTCCAAAAAATGTAGAGCTCATCTTTCACTATGCATGCAGAATGCAGACCAGACAGGAAGGGTAGGTAGATTGTGGGTAGATTGGTTAGAGCCGATTTGAACGTAACTCTTCAAAGCTGCATCACAATTCATCATCACATACATATATGCATTTCAAAATATACAATGTGTCACTAGAAAATAAAACATGTATTGCAAAAAAAACTCGACAACTGCACGCTAGACCGATTATTTCATCCAAATTTACATTCCAGACATGAGATCAATATTTTATTACGTGCATATTCGCATTTTGCATGCACTCCAATAAAAAAATAACATTTGATTCCCAACATCATCCTGCACAATTCGTATGTATCATTCCAGAGTAAAAATACACGTCAATTTTTATCTTTTTATGTGATGAATACATGCATATAAAAATGTGATTTGACAAATGGCAACTTTTTCTTGGTAGATTCAGCACACAGGTAAAAAAAACCAATCGCCTCTATTATGGCATGATGTGAGAGTGAGAGACCAATTTTTTCAGACAGGCATAAATGGTGAAAATCCAATTGGGCATGACGTGCATACACAATACATAAACCCTATCCCTATATTCCCTATCCACATGTAACAGAAAAAAAAGTCGGTCCCATTTTTCATTCCACTTCCACTACGTCGACAAATTCATACACGAGAGAAGTGGATGGACGGAAAGAATGGCAAATTTTGTCACAAGGAGGGAGACTACGGTGGATGCGTATAATTGAACGATCAGACTCAGACCTTTTCCTATATATCTACAACAGACCACCACCAATCTATGTTATGTGCAAAAATTGTTACATTGTTTGTGGATAGTACAGGATTTCCCTCTATAACACGCCAAGTGATTGAGTGGCTATCCATTCAAAACCTATCTACATTCGTCTTGGTGCACGAAAGGAAGTGGAAGTAATGGATCTCCAAACTCCTTCTTTTATTCGACTAACCAAAAGCTTTCGAGCACTATTTTTTCCTTCCTTGTCCAATTTAGGATTGTTGTGCAAACGAAATAAATACCGAGGGAAATATTTTCATGTGGTGTACTTACTGTTTCATTCCACAAGCTCTCATATATGCGGTTTCAGAATATACTGTATTCACGATCCTTAAAGTTGAAAGTATACATAAGTACATTATAGCATAGCGTACAAGTTTTGGTTCGATTTTTTCCTTCGTCAAAATATCCCATTTCGATTGGTATTCTTGACCACACTAAAGGAAATATTCTTGATTTGGTTTCTAGCTAGCTCCTCTTTCTATCCTTTTTTGGCTTTGCTCCAGTATGCATCTTGTCAATATTCTCCATCGGTTTTGGTATTCAAGAATCGTTTGTTGCTGAAATTGTCTCCTTATATTTTTCCCAAATTTTTATCCTTCCTTCAATTCCTTCACTATCGACACCGTTTGCCTTCTTGAATACCAACAAGATAACCGCAAAAGCCAAGAATAATTTACCCAAAAAGGGTTTTGTAACCTATTCTCAGAATTTTTCATGTCTAGGGTAGCCTGTTATAGCGATTTTGTTGATAGTGGTAGTAAGCGTTTATATATGAAACAAAAAGTCTATATTTGCTTTAAGCCGCCACTCATACCAGCGGAATTTCGAAATAACATTTTCTGCCTATAACAAATAGCTAAGCTTTTAGCAATTTCGCCCATATATGAATGAGGATGGGAACTGGCAATGGTTTCTAAGTACAAAAATATAATATTACAAATATGCTGCTAAATTATGGCAACTTTAGTACGCATAAGAATATGTGGTTTGTCTTATTTAACCTTTTGATGTGGAAATATGCATAGATTTGCTATTAATACAAACACATATTGGCCTTAGGCCATTCATTTTCATTCATATTTATTTCATGCATTTGCTTGTAAGCTTATTATAATCGCCATTGCATTGCATTGGTCTTTCATAGTTGATAGTAACCAGGTGTGAGATTATTACTTCATTTACTGCGTTTCGGAGGATAAGAAGGATAAGAATGCTTTTAGGTAAGGTATGTAAGTAAAAGTGTAGAGTCTCAGTCTCTGCAAAACAAGAAGTTGCTGCAGAGAGCTTCTGAATGTTTACATGAATTTGAATTATAACAACAACCAGCACAACAACAAAAAAAGTTGACACAATAAAATGCGACGGGAAGATTAAATAATAATTTAAATTTATAGGAAAAATACATCCAGGCTTTTGATGAAAACTACTCACATTAATGTTAAAAGTAAATTCGCAAAAGGCAAAACACTACTTAGGTTAAAGTAATTTTTCTATTGACCCATTCCGGCAATTCCGATGAACATATCCTTCATACTGAGACATGTATGAATCCTGACCAAATATTCCAAGAAGCCATAATGCTGCGAATATTGTAACTAGACGTATAGATAAACGATAAAATATAATTTTTTGAAACGAAGAAGAATTATTACAGTTCCTCAGAATTATGAAAGCTAACTCATTTTTGTCACACTGGAGTCACAGCACCACGGGAAACTTTTCGGTCGTTAATCGCTTGAACAGGCCTATAGTTTTCTACCAATGTTCTACCTTTATCATCCTTAATTTCTCGAAAAGCCTCCACATCTTCAGAAGATATTTTAATAGGCGACTGCACCAAAAACCAGTTGACTTGTTCATTACATTTTGGAGTTGTCAAAGATCCTGCATAATTGTAAACCATATTTTGACGAATAAGCCATGGAGAAAAGTCCAACTTTTCGTCTATTTCACGCCAGGCTTTGGAGTCCGGTGTATCTTTAATTAGTTGAATAGCTTTAATTATCGGAGCCAAGACTTGATTCGGATTTGTTGATGAAGACGCTTTAAGCATAACACCAATCACTGCTAACGCATTCTTTTCACCAGACATGATTGCATCCTGAACGGAGCTAAATTTCTCTAAATGGTGCACCAAATGGAGTTCCATTGAGAAACATCGACCCTGGAAACAGTGTTCAGATCCGACAGAGTCATCTCGTCCCCAGTGGAAATGTGCGCCAGCAAAACGGTAGGATTTTGTCCGAAAACTTCTTACAGGGAACCAAAACAGCTTGCGGTACAAACTGTTTCCGCTAAATTGAATGTTCACCGTATGCCCATTGTTTTGGATGTAGAAGGAATTACCCTTGTAAGATCGAACTTGGAGAGTGGTCACATCAGGATTAATAGCAACGTTCACTGGAATATCGATGGGTGATTGTTGGGTCCCATTTTGGCAATATCCATCCCACTGTTCGGTGTTAGGGCCACATCCTGGATAAGAGTAGCACCAAGTGCTATGTTCTTCCCGTATGCCAACGCCAGTACAACTTCTCCATTCTTGGGAGGATATTAAAAGTAGAATGGTACCAAATAAGAATCCTCCCATCATGCTTCGACTTTGTGAAATAGATACCATATAAAGAAGAACTTGTAGTTTATATCTGCCACTCTGTTCTACATTTTAAACCTTGAAAAATGCGACGTAGCAGCAATTCCGTGTAATTTGTGAGTTAGTAAGATGTATTTACAGAAGACAACTAATTTTGCGCAATCATATTATTATGCGGTTGTTCCAGCGCAACATACTACTCATGTACCCTCAATTCGGTGGCCATACTCCAATGTTACATTCCAAACCTCAGTGACCTGTTGAACATTGCTGTTACATGGAAATTACAACAGAAAAAATCCACTCATAATATGTCAATAAAATGTCAGAATGTGGAAATAGCATCCACAGTGCACAGACAAATCAGGAAAAGTGCTACAGAGAACACAAGTGGGAGAGTAATAGGGGGGAAAGGATGACTTCCACAATGAGTGTAGGAAGAGAGCATGAGTAAAAATCCGGAACTTGACTATCAATCTAATTTGTCTTGACGGGAGGCAGGCTGAGAGAGAGGGAGAGAGTAGTGAAGTCACGTTAGAGCTCATTACGTGTACGGATGTTTGTAAAGTTGCTTCCAAAGTGGTAGACAAAATGTATACAATAGAGCTAATGTAAGTGTGCAGTCTACATCTCCATGGGGGGCCTTCATGACATGACATGATGAGAAAATGGCAATAATAATGGAGGAGCACTCCAATGGAACTGTGTGCATGGCACTTGCATTTATGTCATTATCATAAAAGCAGCCAGCGCTTTTCACTCTCCAACAAAATCATGTTTATGTTACATCAACCATCTACACAAAAAGTAGCATCATCGTATTTTCCTTAAAAGCCTTTGTCTGCCCATGTGCCAGCCATGCACAAGTGACTAGTAAAACTAACTTTGCCTTCTATGGCCTTTGAAAAGACACGGGAAAATTGAGACGACTGAAAATTGAAAGCACTTTAGTACGTAAATCTATCAATAAAGATAATACAGTGCCGTTCAGGGTTGCTCGCGTGCTCGCTTTTCCTTAATGCAACGATTTTTATGCATGAATTTATGAACTGCCTCCTGCTGGCTTACAATCATAATTTAAATGATCAAGAACGTTCGATTCTATCCTAAAATAACATCGTTTCGCTCAACTACAAAAGGTTATTTAAGTTTAATGCTTCGGCTTTTAACGATGTTTTCAAGATGAAGTATTTTCAAAGACGTATATAAGTCGTTATGTTAGTATCACAATGACGTGTATTTGTTAGTTTCATTTATAACAGATACTCTAAATTACACATAAATACACACGGAAGGAGGAGAAAAAATACTTTTTTATTAAAGATTTACTTCACTACATACTTCAAATTTCTTGCATATAATAAAGAAATCATAACTTTTTTTTAGATTTTCACGTAAAATAATAAAAAGTTGAAGTGCCATGTTTTATGTCGTAGTAATGTCATGCATTTTGCGTTTTATGAAACAGCTGTGATGATAACGAATAAGTTTCTAACGAAATGATGCATTGATGCATACACACATGGTAAATAAGGAAACCTTTAAATGCCCTTGCTCCATACCGTTTTTATTTCTTGGAAACACATAAAGGCAAGGCTGATCTGATGATGGAACTAAAAAATCAAACGGCAAGAGGGGAAGAAGAGCACTGTCCTCAAGCTTAAAATATCAGATTACAAAACTATTCGTATTATTAAACATGCATCTAGAGCACATTAACTTTTATACATTTACTTTTCAAGGAAAATATATTACTGCTTCGTGATCTTCTACAGACGACTGAGATTTAAGTGGAGAGGCAAAACGAAAGAAATGGATCATATAAAGTGAGGGGAAAATTCGATTTAGGTTTATTCATTTAGGTATTTAAGCTTAAAGGCTTGAGAGTCGGCACCGGAGCAATCACTTTTCGTATTTTATTTACATTCAAGGTAAGGAACGCAGTGATACATAATATGTGTAATATGCGTAGGTAAATACATCAACATTTCTTCTCAAATCTGCATCTGCTTCAGATTTATCCACTCATTTCATCAGAAAATGAGAAATTTTTCAGTAAAGATACTCAATTATAAGGAAAAGCGATGTGGGCATGACTCGCATCTAAATTTTGCTAGGTGCTAAAGCTTTCGCGATGTTGTACTACCTAACACCCAACTGCACAGACACATACCTACAGTTCTTCAATTCCATTCCATGTTTAATAGGCGGAATAAAATCTGAAGTTGATTAATAGCATTTATGTAACATGCCGGAATTTTTATGTTTATATAACATAGTTTCAGATGACAAAGAAGGTTACTTAACCAGGAGTCAGTTATCTTAGCACTTCAGTAACATACTCATAATGTTGAATGTGTGTGGGTTTGTGTGTTAAACAGACAATTTTTAAAAAAAAATCACTAAATCTATTCCCAATCTCTTTTGTTGGTCTCTAACTCTTCTTGTCCATGTGTGCTGTGCTCTGTGAACCGTGTTGGCTAAAGCTCGTTAGCGCATAACTATACATTAGTATGGTTGTGGTATGGTATGGCAAGAAGAATTTTTAGACGATTTATTTTGTACCTAAGTAGCTCGTCTGTACAAAGAATCAGATTGCAGCACAGCATTAATTGCAGCAGTTCTTGGATGCGCTGCCGCTGATGAATGATATGAAAACAACAATGAGTATTCTGATTTTATAGAACAACATAGTTTGCCATTGACTGTGCATGCATGTCTGAGTACATTATGAAGGAAACATGTCTGCATTTTTTTCTGGAGGATTTTAGAGAAAAAAGTTGCTTCTCTTGTACATCGTTTTTCATTAGCTAATTTTGGTACTTTTCTTGGATAGATTTGTAAGGAATTTTTATGAAGTTTTAATGAATCTAACAAATAGCCAACTCAAAGTGGTATGCTGATCAAAATTCAGATATCAGAAATATTATAATATATTGTATTCTACTGCTTGAAATAAACAAGAAAATAAGAATGAGGAATCGATTGTGAGATGGTGAAAAACATCATACCTGAAAGACTTGATTTTTGCTACCATGTTTTTGCTGTCTCTAAATTAACAATCTTGATGCAGACCACTGGATACAATGTTAAAAATAAGTTACTACATTCTCAGATGATACGACGTGATGAACGTCATCATTACGGGGTTCCACATGTTTTCCAAACGCGAAATGAATTTTTTTATAAAGCGTAAAAAGAAATGACACAGTGAGAAGAGTGAAGCTTTACATCCCGACTTTTTCTCTGCCTGTCATCTTTACTCATAGTATTCAAAGCAGCGATGCAAAAAGAAGTCACAGGCCACCTTCATGCCAAGCAATTTCATATATATGATCATGTCATACCTAATCACCGAATCAAAGACAAGAATAAATACTGAAGAAGCCAAAAATCATGTGAATGCGTACAAATTCTACCATAGCATTTTATACTCACGGTAAGAATCGACTAAAACCAGATTTCACAGGGAGCTTCTATAATGTAATATATTTAATATGCTTATTCTAATTTGCATCCATCAGCAAAAAATATGAATCGTATCACATCCACTATCATATCATCATCATCATCAACCACCACCATATTGTCGAATCTCTCTCGCTCTTTTGTCGTATTTCTTCTTTTGATGGTGCAAGGAATCGTGGTGTGGTGACGGGTAAAAAGGTTTGAGATTACATGGAATCATCAACAACAGCTGTACAGTCACTTTATCACACCGTCCCATCGTGCTTCTTTTTTGCATTCTTGGTCTGTGATACACCTATAAATGCCTCATCGTATCTAATGCTCCCGTGTACCTCTATATAATGCCTTGCAGATAATCTGTTTACTTAAAAGATGTTCTCGCTATGGATGGATAGACGAGTGTAATGGCAACTGTGCGCTCACAAACAGACACGCTTTCTTCGACCCGATCCAAAATATAAAAATCTACTCATTATAGCCCAACATCAGTTGCATATACCCATTTGCTATATACAAATGTATAAAAACCAACAACCAACTCACCGTTGCGTTCAGACTCCTTCGTTAATTCAGGTTTTTCGTATCACTCTCTGTCTTTCTAAATATCTATAGGGAGTGGTTTTAACAAATGACAAAGTCAATTATTTCTGGATGTGCTTTACCCAATGATGTTAATGGTCATGACTTGGCTACTGCGAAGTGCCGTAAAAATCTATCTTTCGCAATTTCGGTTCGTAGACTCATATTATGCATGCATGCATACAATTGCCTACACGATAACACGATGTAGAGCTAATGCTGCTTACATGATCCTAATCCCTTTTCTATTCGGCTTACAATCTATAGCAAATAAGCCTTTTAGTTGTTAGTAGCTTTTTTCAAATGAAAATAGGCTCGCATAAGCTTGAATTTATCATTTCTAAGCTGCAAACACTTATTATATCGTAATGACAGTCTATTGTTCATGGTCCGTGAAATGGAGTACTGAATTGTCAACATTCTAGCATGTGTAAATATAAACAACATTCTAATTTCGTGTGACGTAGCTAAATTAAAAATTTTATTCGCCTCTTTTAATACTTATGAGTCATACTGCCTATAACCTACTCGTTGAGTACTCGAAAATTAGTACATGCCCCTTAAACTTAGTTAATTTCGTCATGTTGCCTCTGCTTTTGGCAGCAGTTTCTATGTATGCTCAATCAACAATGCACGAATTAGTATGCGAGCTATTTTTAATCGGGAAAATTACCTCACCGTATCCACCCCAAGTTATCCCCAAAGTTATGAATAGTTTTTTTACTTTCAACGTTATGTATCTAAGGATTGCTATTAATTTTGCATGAATTTGGATGCGATTCATATCATGGTACAATAGGTTTCCCCTTATTTCAAACGTCAGCACTACACAGCTGCTATAGAACACTTCAAACATTAAACAATTTTTAATACGAAGGAGGACAATAAAACGGAATTACATGCCGCTTTAAAATCGGACATACTTTATATTCAAACGTCGGCATTAGCGATGCAAAACAAATCGTTTTCAAAACATGGCCTACATTAAGTATTTATAAATCTTTTTTAACTAATTTTATACCATGTTGTGAAATTGAAATGGCACATACATAAGAATTATAAGTTACAACTACAACAATAGCTTTTGCACCCATTTAAAAAATTTTATCGGATAAATACTTGTCTTAGCCACCAAACCACTGAAAGATTGTCAAAGGCAGCCATGACCCGCATTTTTTTCATTCATGGCATAATTATTGTATAAAAAGTTCTACTGCAGAAATATCTGTACCACAGCCAAAACACAAAAACCAAGTTTCAAACGACGTACCTACCCCTACTTTATGCATGTTCAGTGATACACACATATATATTACATGAACAACAAAAACACGTACAAGTAGGTAGTAGGTCATCGTTTAGTGTTAATCGCTTTAATTTTGGAAGTGCTCCGATATATCACGACTTACTTATTATGTGACAGTCGTGGTGGAACTAGTATAGCATGCATGCCTCACTCATATGCCTCTCTTCCAAACACAACTAGATTTTCCCAAGTTGTGCATGATGGAGAAACAACTCAAAAGTTGAAATGGGAAAACTGTGAAAAAGCCATCTTGAAACTGTGAATCTATCTGAAATGCTACATTAAATTCTCAATTGCCACGTTTTGTCTACGGTTGTTCCCTCACAAAGAGAAACTTTGGTAGTTTTTGTAGTGCTCCTTTGCTGCTGGCAGTGCTGGCCAAATGTTTTCTCCACAAGAGAATCGCTTATATGATACATACGATTGATATTCCAACACGTTCATATAATGTACCTGCAATCCTATTACATTACTTTGACTTCAAGTTTCAACTTTCTTTACTCGAATGACGCTTCCATTTGGTATTATTATTGTATCTCTCCCTTTTCTCCGTATCTCTTCATCTGCTTCTCCTTGAATAGAGTTTGTACATTTTAACGATTTACAAAGTTTTTACATTAACCACAATACATGCGCTCCTACATTCTTTCACAAATATCTAAACTATATAATGCTTTCAATTCGATGTCTGGCTGGTGGTAAAAGGCAACTTTGAAGTACATAATTTCCTTTCTGTTCCCTTTCGCCTCGATCACTGTGATCATGTTGCTACTTCACTCACTACTAATGACGACAAAGGCGTCATATATACTCGTCCACGGTTAGGAATACAGGGTGCGACAAGAGTGCAATAACAAATCTCATTTTACCTACGAGCGCTTCTATTTTCTATAACTAGATATGTAAACCTCAAGGCTCATATTACCCATGCTTGAGGCTCTCAAATTGCCACTGTTATTGTTGCTGGTTATGTTTCAGCTTTTAAATTCTATCCGTGAAAAGGATTACAAGCGTAATATATAATATTCATATATCACCCATTCCATTCCCATTTTAAAATTACTTTTCATCTGCAATTTTGTTCATGACAAATGCAAAATGCCTGAGAATGTTCAACATAA
>JAANSM010001596.1:0-17851 GCA_036850725.1 Orchesella villosa
GAGAGAAAAGCTGAGTAAGTTTTTGGCATGTAAATGTGCATAATTATACAAAAAGGGTAGAGTAGTCTAAAGTAGGTCGGCTTTTCTCAGAAAAATGCATTCAACTTCAACCACTCTACAGAAAAGTTTGAGTGCAAAAAATTAGTGGTGAGTTTAAATGCTTCTTTTCAATTAGCTTTGCGTCTCTGTGTGCCTGCAAGCCCTAAAACATTTTCTCTCACGCTGTAGCTTGTAATACGTTTGGTAATAAAATCAGACGTATTAAAAGCTTTTAAATGCACTGTTGAGGTGGGGCTATATTCCCAAAGAAAGGAAAGAAGGAGATTATGTTTCACATTTCATACACAGCAGTCTGTTATCTTCTTCCCAATGTCTATAAACTGCATATATATAGATAGATAGATATATTCGCCTGAGATTCATGAGACGAGAAAAGTGTTAGGAAACGAAGGAGAAGAGAAAAGATACGTTTGTGTCGCTTCTTCTTCTTCTCCTCCTCCTCTTCCAGATCAGCATCAAGGAGGAAGGGAAACGATGAGAAACTAAGTTATCTCAGATAATACTCCTACACCCCACCACTATCCCAATGCCATGCCACCACTGCATCTAATGTTATATACACACCAGCCACCACCACCAGCACAGTCCTTTTGAACACCATTTATTACTCCAACAGAAAAAGGCTCTAAACCTATAGGGAATATGTACGAGTTTAAGGCCAGTTGATAATGCAGAAAATGTTCATATACTCTTGCTCACATGGTGAAAGTCTTTTATGAATATTATCCACCTACTACTATACCATATTGTACTCTGTATTTCATGGAGTTTGAAGAAAATTGCAAAAATAAACATGTATTTCCGCAGCTCTCTGTATATGTATATAGTCACCTACTTCTGCACCAAACGACTACACCACGATTACCCATCTTTCTCCCTCTTGTCTTGCCTTTTCCTACAAAAGATATTATCCTTTTATTTTACTTGACTTGAAGTGACTTTGCTCTGTTTGGGAAAACTTCAAGAACTCTATCCTTGCTCCGTTTCTTCACGTATGTATAAAATGTTGTGATGGCATGAATGAACCAATGAATGAATGGTGTAGCATGCATGAATCCATCTACTTTCACCGAGCATCTCTCTCCCTTTTTTTGGACTTTACATTATCAGAGAGAGTGTGTGTAGGGCTGGGGGTACTCTAAGGAACAGAGTATAACCTTGTATCCCGGTTGCTCCTATTTCCTTCCCAGCTTTTGCCTTTCGTTTTGCTGTAGTTGATGCTGATGTGATGATGCCTACCACCACCACCACTTCCCATGCCACTTCTTTATATTCTCCTCCATAATACTATTATTTCGTGGAGAGTTTTTGTGTGCTAAAACTATTTTCTTGAGTAGAGGGGAGAGGAAGATAGACTCCTCTAAAGAAAACTATTGGTTTGGCGTTGGTATGAGTAAAATTTGTGTGTCTTTCTTGTCTTCACTCAGTATGTGCTGTGAGTGTATGTGATATATCTATTATTTCCCCTTTCACAAAGAGTGTGTACCTTCGTCATCGTCCTTCCTTCATTCCTCCATGCTTTGCTTGGAGGAGAGAGAAAGACTCCTAAATGAACGTGTCCCCTTTATTCAGGGTCCTTGGCGATGTGGATGCTGAAGATGGTGATGCTACTACGAAAACAGTAAAATGGCATACATAACATATGTACGTTATAGAAACAGAACGTACTATATATGTGCTCTGTCTCTCTTTTTCACTACTCCCTTCCTATTACTTACAAAATGTGATGGTATCATGCAACTATTTTTTGGGGAAAATTCCAGTCACCAAACTCCACCACCACTGGTGTGCTACTGAAGTGTTCCACCAAATGCATGGTTTTGAAAAGCCTTAAAGAGAACATGGGTCTTCTGGCTTGTATGTGTGTTTGGTACTCTGCTTCTACTACTCCTACGCTTGCAGTGTGTGTCTGCAAGAAATGATACCACTCTGGAAAATGTAAAGTGCAAAATGTAGACTGCCTCCTCCACTCATGTGAGCCCTTATATGTATCTATCTACACATCTTGTCCTAGATCATATATATCCACAAGCATTATGGTTCTTTATGGTTCGTCAGTATACTGATAAGTATATGCTGAAATTTCACTACCACCATAAGAACTTTGAGNTATCTATCTACACATCTTGTCCTAGATCATATATATCCACAAGCATTATGGTTCTTTATGGTTCGTCAGTATACTGATAAGTATATGCTGAAATTTCACTACCACCATAAGAACTTTGAGTGAGGAGAGCCAGAGAAAGGGAGAGAGAGAGCAGTAAAAACCGGTTGCAGAAACGGGAAACATAGTATAAGTACACATATTTACATAGTTACTAGTGCGGAAGGGAAATTAAAGGACTACGTGGAGTCGTAGTAAAACTAGAACATGGGCCCTTTATCCCTTTTTCCTGTAGCTTCCTCCATGTGTGTGTGGTGGTAGTAGTAGTATAGCTAAACTGCTAGGTTTTACCTCCTTTTCTCCATGTTATCATATCTACAATTTTCTGTAAAAAATATAAAGAACTTTCAAAATAGTCGGAAGAAACGAGTGTGTGACTATACCCAATGTATGCGTCACTGATGCATGCTTCTTTTCCCCTTTCGTTGCCCCATTCTGTTTTAAGGCTAGAGGAAAACTTGTATTTATATAAAGCTTTTGCAAACTTACACAACCATGATGCATGCATACCCACATGCTTCTTCCGAGTGCAAGTCTGTGTAGATTTTTTTGGCAGTAGTAGTTTTACTAGTAGTGAAAATATGTATCATGGTTGTCGTCATCAACATCACATTCACATTGTACCAGAGTTCTACCACAGAAGTTGGAGACTACACAAGAAAGAAGTGGAGAAAGAGAGAACGAGAGAGTTCCCGGCTTTGTTGTAGTTTCATGTGCTTAGGTACTCCACTCCACACACACACTCACCATAATACCATATATATACCAGCAGAAGTAGCAAAGGAGCCCATGCAGCTTTGGCTCCCAACTTTACCAGCTTCCCATCCCAACTTTCACTCAGGCTACAACAGTCCAAAATCTGCCTTATCTCGTGCTGGATTGTTCCTTCTTTGTGCTCTCCGCTCCAATTTTTATTGTATCTTGCTCGCTCCCCATCAAAAGAGCATCATCATCATCATATAATCAAGCATGCATTATATTGCAGTAGCTTGTGGGGGCACTTACTTTATGCAAGTACTAATACATTTGTGTGTTCAACAATGACTTGACACAGTATCATTCTCACAGAAGAATAGAAAAGATCATGACACATACTAGTGGTCTCAAAGAGAGTAAAGAAAAGAAGGTAATTTAAATGTAAATATAAGAAGACTTTTTGAATTGGTGAGCATACATAAAAAAGTTCGAATTGGGAGGGAGTGGGAATAAAAGTGGGGAAAGAGATTGGAAACGTGTGTCGTGCAAGTCTTGGTTTTCTCTCGACATCCTTTTCGACAACAGACACACAGTGAAAAGGAATGAGAGAGAGAGAGGAAAGCTTTGTTTGTGTACATAGAAGTTGGAGAGAGAGAGAGGGGAAAATATGTTGGGCAAAACAACAAATAGACGACAATAGCAAATTCTTCTATTCCCTTTTTAGTGCTTCTATATAATAATATCTTCAAGGAGGAGATCGTTGCAAATACTCTGTGCAAACACGTAAGGAAAAAATATATAATATAAAGTAGATATACGTTTAAACTGCATACAAATACATATAAACTTATAGTCTTAAGTGCATATGTCACGTAGTTTGGCAAAAGATGGGGAAAGCAAAAGAGAAAAAATAAGAATAGCTCTTAGAAGTCTTTTAAAAATAGTGTTGAAACAGCATATTATATATATACTCCCATCCCATGATATTTTCGTCTGGCCACACCGCATCTCACATCCCATCCACCTTCATTTCCCCTCCTGTGCTTTGCTTGACTTGATTGTGGCCTTTAGCCTTTTTCTTTCTGTTGAGCTTCACATTTACACCTTGTGCTTTCACCGCTTTCCCTTTGGTTAGCACCTTTCCTTGCCGCCTTTCTCCAAACGCTTTTTATATATGGCTTTGGCATTGGTTGTCAGTACAAAAAAATCACGTCATTATTGCCACATTTTATTGTCGTTTCGTTCCTGTCAATGTGAATTTACGCCTTGTCGTTTAAATCATCATGCATATAATGACATTTTCTCTTGAGTTACTTGCTGGAAAAAGGTCATTAGTAGTCTGCCATAAGCGTTACCTCAAAAAATGACGAGCGATAATGACATTCTCGGAAATTGAATAAAAACGCTCGTTCATCATTTTTTAAACGTGGCTTCACAAAAAGGGTATGCAACCATTTTATACTGCGATACCATATTAAGTACGATACAGGATACGGCATACAGCTTCACAGGTTCACACCTGATAATCTAATCCCAGTGATTTGGAAATGTTATAAACGAGAAATGATCTAACCTCTCACCGTCTCATCGCCTCATATGATTACATCCCTTTTGTTAAGGTTATAAGAACAACTTTAGATGGTTTAATAAAGCCTAATCTTTTCTCAATTTGTACCAGCATCTACTTCTTTTCTACTCCTGTTCCAAAACAGCCTACTTATTTCTCTGTTATGCTAATTATAATAATTTTCACAAAGACATTGCAGCAACACACTATACTGCCTACTATGTCAGCCTATATGTTTATAATTTATATTTATACCCATCCAACCCAAGTGATACTTGAATTTGAAAAACCTAAAATAGAAATGCATTCTCTAGCAACCCTCAGGGTACAAGCTTTCTCTTTCATAGCTGTTCTTTCATCTTTAAACATTTGCATATGATACAAAACATTGATGATGAGAAAAACGCCCTGAGTGGAGTTGGAGCACCATTTGTTCACAACATTGAACGTTTTCCCCTGAGGGAAAAATAAAGACACTTATCGGCAACTATCATATAT
This sequence comes from Orchesella villosa, assembly GCA_036850725.1. NCBI lineage: Eukaryota > Metazoa > Arthropoda > Collembola > Entomobryomorpha > Orchesellidae > Orchesella > Orchesella villosa. Next base: position 4,989 of record JAANSM010001596.1, read on the forward strand.
ACTTGTGATACGTCATTCGTATTCTGTTGATAAAATACTTTACGAGAATGAATGGAAAGTATACAAAATACAAGGACGAGTGCTTGAGGTTGTACGTCAGCGTTGCAAATATTTGACGGATCGACGATCGACGGCGTGGCACAAGTATTTGGCTTGCTCTCTGTTCCTATGCATATTTTTACTATCTTCTTTCCCTTATGGTTAAAATGTTATACGTATATATGTTATAAAAAGATAAAAACTAGAGCGATAGTAATTCCACAAGGAAAACACTTAGGAGTAAAGCACTTTACAAAGTAAAAACATTGGGAAGGGAGACACTAGACACTTTTCCTGCTGCTAAGTAGCGTTTGGTGGTAATGACAGTGGCTTTACCTAAGCGCGACGGTAATGTGCAAACTATGTAGAGTCGAGTTTGTTTAAAGCATACAGACGTAATACAACACTCTCCATCTCCCCTTGTTCTGATATGATAGTCCAAATGTGTTACTTTCTCTTTTTTGGGTTTTTATTAAGCTGAGCCCGTTATAATATCATAGAAATGAGGTTGATCCTTTTTAGAATGGGCTAGGGATGGCTGTACATGTTGGACATTGGTGCTTTGATATAATATATCATCCTTCAAGGGCTTCCTACTTACTTGATCGCATCAGAACGTGCTCTTGCCTGCTGTATGGAGGTTGTAGTAGGTTAAACTTATATTATATGGAGCTAGCAGCGGTGGTGGTGCCGCTTTTCCTACCAAAAATTTTCTCTCTCTCTCTCTGCTCTTTTTACAACTAATATGTAATAATCCTGTGAGCTTTGCAGCTCGAACTAGTCAAGAGCGACATTTCAGAGGAATGGAAACCATTCTTGGTAGTGAGTAAAAGCTAGTGAGAGAACCTCTCTGTTGGAGAATCCCTTTTCCACTTTTAGCCCTATGGAAATGGGTCATAAAGATTTAGAATATTAATAATCCAACAACCAAACACAGTGGCAGGACCTCCACTTCGGCTGCAGCTACTAAATCCATAAAAGCTAGATGGGAGCTGAGTTGGGAGCAGAGATGTCGTACCTAATATCAACATTCGCGAGATGTGATTACATGAAAACTAGTACACCATCAGAATTTAGATTTGTCGGATCTCGTAATGTAACGAACTGTTAAACGATTTCAATCAATTACTTAATAAAAAATCTGCTGCAACATATTGGTATTATAACAAGGCTAGCTTTGTTGTGGCGATTCTTTCCGTGCATATTCTTAATAGCTATTTCCTAACATTACTGATAATTCTCGACTCGATAGGTCACATTTACTTGTACAATATGAATCTTCACGATTTTATAACAAACCAACAATTCCCATCTATGTTCTCCCCAACTCTGTAAGTCCTAAAAATAAATTTTTGAATGAATCTTTCTCTATCACTCTTTGCGACGGTGCAACCTCTGTCCAAACCTTAAAACCATTCTGCCTATAAACCTGCATTAGTGTTCCCTCACTACAACTGTTTTTTAGAATCTCCCTCTCTCTCTCTTTCCACCCAGAATTTAAATTTTACAGAGGGCTGCACTCACTACATGACATTACATCTTTTTTAGCGTCGCACCATATAAGCTGGATTCCCTTATCCAAAATTCACTGCCATTTTACTTTCCCCATTTATTCCTTCCTCAATATCCACCACTTGCCATATCTACCTACCTACTCCATTCTTTATTTCCAGTTTACGTTCACCCTACACATTGGTCTCAAGAGTGATAGAGCCCAAGCATAAAATGTATGGTAACACCACATGATGATATAGCAGTCAGTAGCAGAAGCCGAAAAAACAATCTGAACCTGAGATTTAGTTTCCTGCTTCTCATAAATGCTTTCCATATACTTTCTTTCTTAGCTCAAGTTGTTAGCATATATTCACACGAGCAAAAGTTAAGTCGAGAACTTGCAGATTCCACCAGATATTACATTTTACGTATGTGCATGCATGCATATTTGCATCATCCACACGACCACACCACACCATACCGACATAATATAGAATACAGACATTTGCAGTTGTTCACAATTGTCTCTATAATACCTCTAGTGGATGTATAATGTATTGTATTCATTCTCCTCAGCCTAAATCTTAAATTGGCTACATACTACACTACATTGCATATAAAATATGTATTGCTCCAGTCAAAATCACAGATTTGCTTATCCCGTGTTGTTACCAAAACGAAGAATTTTGGTATGTAAATACGGGATATTGTGTAAACGCAGTGGATGGGAAAGTGGGTAAATGGCTCTTATTGTGGCTTGCTTTCACTCTCCCCTTTTTTACTTCAACGAAGAGCTTCTGTTTACTTAAGACTAACTCAACCGACTATATGTGTATTTCCTCGACTAAAAAATCCCAAAGCTAAAAAGTAGTATATGAAACTTACACAAAAGGGGCTTGTATATAACTTGTAATACATGCAAGTAGCACGGGAAGAAATGGAGGACAAACTAATTGCAAATGCAAAGAAGGTAGAAGAGCGGATGAAAAAAAGTGCTTCTTCACTTTTCCTTATATAGTGTATAGGCACTTATATGGTGAAGTCATAATATATATTAGATTTTACTACTATAGCTTGGCAACTTTTGGCTGTAATGTTGGTAATATGTAAAAGGTAAAGGAGTAAACAAGGCGTTGCTTTTGTTATAATCCCCAACTCCTGCACATTATCATATCATATCCATACCACAAAATTTTTTGCATTTCAGCCTCTCTTTGTGCTTCAGTCCTGTCGAAAATGTCAGTTGTGCTGTTCTCCAATCTTCAACTTATAATGGGAGAACGTTGAACGTCTAGTCATATTTTGCTTCGTTGATATTTTCCCTAAATCGGATTAAGGAAACTGCTCGTTTTTCCTGGTTGTTGGTACAACTGCTTTTGTCGTTGACTTATTTAGGCAGTTTAGTTTCTTTGTTGATGGTTAGAGAGTGGATAGGAGAAATAGGGAGAGAGAGAGGAGTAGAAAATATGCAGTATATTATATTCAAAGAGTAACTTGAACCGTGTTGTGATTTAAAATAGTGCTTGGTTTTGGGTGCCGTAAGTAGGCCGATACACAAAAGCCAATAGTAATTGATATCATCGCTGTATGTGGACTTTTGGCTTACCTTGAAAACTACAGCTACCCCAGTAAGTCTCATATTTGTTGGTATATTCGTATGAGTACTGGATATAGTTGTTTTAATTTGGCTCCTAGTTAAGTGGGTGGAAAGTCTTATAAAATTGAAACTGTTTGCATATTAATAAAACATGAAAACGGAAACAATGAAGTAGCTTTTGCAATTGTGTGCATTTAAAATTTTAAAAGACATACATAATAATTAATTATTATCTATCTTATTAATTAATAATTAATAAGAATGATGAAAATATTAACAAGCAAGTTCTTTTTTTTGACTTGGATACTGGATACTTATCACAACCTGCACTCATATAGATTGCACTGCAGTTTGACACAAAACGAATTGTAACGAATGGAAAGAGAAGACAGACAGACAGACGTCTGTCAAGACATGAATGAGTAGTTTTTTTGTTTGCTCACTGAACTACACATGGGTATTTTAAGAGTCCTTATTTTTTTCGTTTACCCTTGGTTTCTTTTTGAAGTTGAAAAGTTCATAAATAAAAACCTATCATTGTGAATAATGGGATACAGATACAGTCATAAACATAAGAGTTGAGTTACGATACGGGTTCAAACGGTACATATTTGCAGGCATAATGCATAACTTTGGTAAACAATACTTGATAGTTGATGTGCGGCTGGGTTGGCAAATATTTACGGTTACACAAGCAAATAAATTGCAACCTTGGAATCGTATTGCGTTTCTTCACGTCATAAACAAAATAAACACAAAAAAATGCAGTTTTTCCAACGAACTGGGTTTCTTTCGTGACTTATCTCTTGACTGGCCGTCATTCCACCACAAAACGAGCCTATCATTTATGGACTCTTATTAACTACTGACTACTAGAATAAATATATGTTTCTCTAATGAACGATGTGCGAGGTATTTAAGTTCTACTTATCGTTTACAAGAAAAAAATACAGATGATAAAATTCAATTTAATAATCATGCATAACTAACTACTGTCGAGATATTGCCAAGTGACCTACCCGGCCTCTCAAGGCAACACAATTAGCTGAGTAATAGAGTAAAGCGACATCCACATTTTAAATTAAAACGCGAGAGCACGATCACGAAGACAAATAAATAATTCGTTGTTGTTGTCGTTGGTAATCGCAATAACTGAAGCAAGACTCTTTGTTTACATGATTTTAGTCGCGCGTTTTAATTTAAAATGTGGCTGTCGCTTTACTCTATTACTCAGCTAATTGTGTTGCCTTGAGAGGGCGGGTGGGCCACTTGGCAATTCTCGACAGTATGTATGCGCTCATCACATCACATTAATCGAATATCTATTGTCTGGCCCGCTATCCGAGAGCCCTGGCTACCATGCTATGTTAAATTTGCGAACGCCTGCTCACGTTCCCCCTTCTTGTGCCTCGCATTGCTAATACAGCAGTTTTAGCATAGGCCAGGGCTCTCGGATCTCGGGCCAGACAGTATGTACCATCTCTCTTCGTCATTTAGATATTGCTGAGGTTTCACAGGTGAAAGGTATGTGTAGCAGTGATGATCATAATTTTTAATAATTGTTTGTGGACTATATATCACGTACGGAAGCAGACGCAATGCAATCAAGTCTCGAGGAGAAGAGAACTCATAAATAATCTCATTTTTCACTACACATATTCATGTATAACCAATGCGTTGGTGGGACTACACTATAGTTTACGTAGTGCATTCCTGTTCACCAAACATATTTTAGTCAAGAACTAAATTATCATATTGTACCGTCGTGCTGTGAGAAATACAACGAAAAGTTACGGTTTCAACTTCAACCTAGCTCCTTTCCTTTCATACCTACATTGCAGTGGTAGAACGGGAAAGCGGTAGGAAGTTTTAAGCAAGACTAGCAAAAAAAATTGAAGAATACAAACATTAATATCATAAAGAATGCATTGTTTCTGCATGTACGTTGTACTCTTTTAGGTTATCCATGCATGAGAGATTACATTTTTGTATGTACAAGCCTGGCTTTTCCCATTTCCCCTTGCTTGACGTACTTTGCTAATCTTCTTGTTGAGTCTTCAAAAAGGGAAAGTGCTCCAGGTACTTTAAACATTTAATGCTGTATTTTTCCTATTCAACTTTCACTGGGATTTTATCTTAATTTTTTATTTAATGAACGCTATATCTCAATTGTTTTTTATATATCTTCCAAATTAATAGCGCAGCAGTTGAACGTTTCTTGTATACTCATACTCGTCGAGAATAATATTATGACGTCTACCTGATAATGTTTTCTAGGAACGTATAGCTCATTTACCGGTGATAAAAGTATTATCCTGTAGGCTAATATAAACTTTATACAGTAGTACACTCCTAGCATTTATATCAAGGACAATTTTTTTAACCCTAGCTGTAAAACTTACCGATTTTTATTTGTATGTCTGTCTCTTCCTATACCTACACTTTGGAAACTAATTTTCTGTCCATTTAGGGAACTTGGATTTTTTTCGAAGGGCTGAATGAATGCATTTGATTTTAGTTTAACACGCAACACTGACTGACATCCAAGTGTTTAAATGCCTTTTAATTTGATTACAATGGAATTTTGAGATTTTGATCTAGTTGCTAGTTGTCTAAATTTTATACAACTAGAAAGCTTATAATATAATGGGCTTTTATTTCGCTTTGTATACACAACTATTGTTCATACAAACATAGTACCTGTGCGAATACAACGCATTCGCGTAGCATATATATATAGAGAGACTTTCATTCATTGCGTTTAATATATACGTTCATAGTACATTCCACCAAGAATTAATGTTGAACATTAAACGTTTTATTGTCACTGATCATGATTACATTTTGCTATTATATATCACATATATATGTCTTAAAACCCCATAGTCTTACATAACTTTCACTTTCATTCCAGGGAGATAGAGGAAAAGGCAATATAGACCATATGTGTGTGTGTGTGCCATGAAGCAAGATCCTCCCAGCAGGGAAGATCACATAATGGACAATTTGTAGGTTGGGAAAAGCTTTGGATGAAAGTGAGCTTTTGGATCTAGACTTTTGCTATTAAAGTGCATTATCTAAAACTGAAACGCAATTCTTGGAATGTGTCTATGCTCACGTTTCATTACAATCCCATATATAAATATATACTCAGTACTACCCACCCGCAATGATACATTTCCCTTTGCACTGATGAACAATGATGATTTCCCCCATGTTATTGTTTAGACAAAAGAAAATGCAGCGGGTGAAATTACTTGTCTTGTAATCACGACACGTTTATGACGAGATATCGCAACCCTACTTGTTTGGAGAAGTACATACTTACATATAGGAGTTGTGTAATCTGAAAGCAAAACGTGTGACTAAAGAAGGATAATAAAAGCTGTGTAGGTAATGCTATATGTAAGACTATACATTTTTATAAATATGGGAAAGATGATGGTATGGCTATGGCTCACTTTCTCGCATGAATAAAGCAAGTGTGGAGTAAAGTAAATGTTCACATAATATTCGCACTTGCTTGACTAACTGGATTTCCGCTTACACTCATTTTCTCTTTCTCTCCGCCTCACTAGTCTCTGAACTGATGAAAAAAAACTACAAATGTGTTGGTATGCTGAGAAGACATGAGAAATTTCTCAATGCTTTCTCCTTTCCCCTCTAACCAACCCAACAAGGGTGATTCATTGAGAGGAGAGAGAGCAAGAGAAAGACGAAAAGCTGGATGGGTGTGTGTATGTGAAGTAGTTTTTTTCATACTTTCTTTTATGAAGTACTTATTATCCTCCAACTTATTTCCCAACGGAGTGCTGTCAAGGAATTTCGCGTTTGTATGTGTGGTTTTCTTAAGTTGAGACTTAAGTTTTAAACATTTCTTTGGAAAGAAAAGAAGGGAGATAATGCACCTGTGCTTTTTTTCTCCTTCTTACACTTTCCTTTATAATGCGGGAGCAAGACACACACACACACGTTATATATTATGTTATCCAGAGAGCCTTAGAGCTGTCAACCAATTATTACCTTTCATTTTTATTCTTCAGTGGAAACTCAAATGAAAATCCATCTTCTCAAGAAGCAAGGAACACTTTGAGGCAAGAAAAAAGTGATGGAGAAGGGAATTGCTATTTCATCAAATGTTTGCTTACACTTATTCCAGTCTGAGTGAGAATTTCTTAGGAGTAGATATGTATATAATCATGTGCATATGTGAATAGATGAGAAACAAGATACTTTGTATTCTTTATGTTCTTTTTTCCTTTCATATATTTCGCAAAAGATTGTTAACCCAATTTACGATTCATAATCATAAATCATTCACGGGAAAGAGAGTACTGAATCATTTATGCGTGTATAGAGCTACTTTACTCGTGTGCTCATTTATGTTCTCTCTCTTTCTCTTTCTCAACTTTTTGGATTTCAAATGCTTCTGTTGCATACGACCATATAAAAAAGGCATTCATGAAGATTGTAAAGAATGGAGGAACAAAGTGAAAGCAAAAAATTGTTAATACGTTGATGTAGTAATATATAGTACTAAAAGTATGCAGTGCAGTGTGCATATGCACCTCGATTTATACCACTCCCTGTTCCTGTTGTAAATCTCTTCTTTATATACATTTTTTTCTTCTCATGCTCATTATTGCCCCTCCTCAACATTCTATTTTTATTGCTGTTTCCATTCAACCAGGGCATGATAACCTCTAATCTTTTAATTCGCTCGTTATTTCCTATTAATACTTTATAAACCTTTTTCCCTTCTTCATGTTTTACTTTCTCTCTCTCTCTCGCAAGAAATTAACTTTTGACTTTGCTAGCGAAAGTCATCAAACTTTTATAAGAAGCAAGGGGATTGGAATAGCTGACTGAATGACGACACACACGAGAGGGGTACCTGAAGTAGACAAATTACTAATGCTTTTTGATCTCCCTATTTTACCCTTATAAAAGAATGATTGCCATGATTTACCTGGGAAAACATGGAAAACTAATGTAGAACGTGCAAATTATAGATTAGTAAAACACTTTGGTTGTCAGAAATTATGCATGGAATCATCATTTCGTTATGCAAAAGATATGCGAAAGGTGCTTGGATGTAATGTTTTGGATTCACTTGAAATTTCAAGCGTATATTTTGTCTTTGATATCACAAAGTTTTGAGTAAGAGTAACCGACGATGAGAGCGAGTCACTGACTGTCTGTTTGACTTTGTAATCTTTTAACATGAATCCTTGTCTATACGAGTCCGTTTGTTATTTTTAGTTTGTTGAGTTTTCAACTCCGGCTACCGATGACAGAAGTCAGAAACAGTTTAATTTTTCAATATCTGCAGTATATATATATAAATACACAGAGAAACACAACTTAAGAGTTAGTAGCTCGATCTATTATTGATTTTCATGACCTTTCCATCTTATACTTAAAGGTTAAAGGCGACCACTATAGTTCAAACTCTATAATGAAAACATGTTTTATAACTTAAGTAGCTCTAAACTTTCCCCTCACTTCCACTTCATTTTTGTCATCTACAGCTATTATTTCTAGAAACGGATACTATTTCGCTAAAGTTGTGACCTCGGATCTGAAAGTGGTAACGAATAGAATGGACAAAAAAAAGTGGAAGAAATAAGATAGCAAGTCAGGTTTGCCATCCGTGTCAAATAGTATTGACAGTTTGGCACAAGGCGAAATGGAAGTCAGAAAAAGAAAGTGAAAGGAGTAAAAAATATGGGATATGTATAACTTTTACTTTTCATAGTTTTCATCTAACATGTTACAAATTGTAAGTTACAATATTGAGCATGCACCTTTAGTACATGTCTTTCACTATACTATATGATTTCCTTCATGTGAAAGTAAATGGAGCGAGAGCCAAACTAAAAAAAGTCTCCGATATGTCATTTTTCATACATCCTTTCTTGTATTGTGCGATGTACGCTGACAGACTTCAGACTGGGAAGACAAAAAAAGAATGCATTCAAAGGCACAAAAGTCCACATTACTATACATTCTTATAGGAATATCCCATCGCAGGTATATACATGTATATAATCCATACAAAAAAATATAAATGCGCATTTCTTACGGTGGAGTAGAGAATGAAGGGCAAACTACTCCCACACGGACTACTTTACACCACAAGGAAAAACACGATTTATCCAGGTTTTACAAGAGGCAAAACGTTTCTTAGCTGATATGATTGAAATAAATTGTAAACTAGCTTGTCCAACTACAATAGGGAATCATACCTTGGTTGTCCATTTCCATGCCCTCATCCCCACACATTTCCTCTTCCACCTTCTTTTTTAGCGTAGAGATTTATTATGCCCTACACGCTTTTGTGGAGCCTCTGTCACTATGTTTACGTTAAAACTTTATGTAAACGTGCATAAACTAGTTGGAGTACGCACCCTGTCCTTCTACTCACTCACATCCGCTTCGTAAAGGAAGAGCACACAAGCCGGAAAAAAGGGGTTTTATCTTTAAACTTGGATTCACATTCAGAGGATGTCACAACGACAAACAAAACAATGGAACGGAATGGGATTGGGAAGACTATATAGCTGTGTGTGCTCCTGCTTTACTTTCCATGCCTGACTTGCCTCTTTCAGACTAGGAAAAAAAGCATTAGTTTGGGCAAGTCCCCATTTTTTGCAATATCAAATCTTATTTTCAACAGAGGATCAGAAAAAAAGGTTGAAAAAATCCATATAATTTAACTATACTTTTCTTATATAATACATAGGCTATTCACTTACGAGAAACGAGTTGGAACGTTTTGTGAGCAAACTGCAAATTGTGCTTTCTCGCCATTTTCGCAAGACTTTCCTAGTCTCCTTACAAAGACTCAACTCAAGTTGCAACCAGATAAAAAGGAGACTTTATGGAGATGTATATAAGGTTGAATATAAAAGGTTTGAAATTCAAATGTGTATATAGGTAGCTTATATACAGATAGATCCCTTTTGTGTGAGTGTACTCAGCCCTCGACGACATCACTGCCCATTTTGCATTTCGCTGGCCAGCAGCAGCAGCAGGCATTTTCAAGGGAGACTTTTTTATGCAAACATGTAACGTCAAAACCGTAGCAGGCATGCATGGCATGGCGCATTATATTTCTAGAAAGCAAAAGCACCAGTCGTCTTTTCTACTTTGTGAAAAGAGAAAGTCCAACGCAGTGTACTATAGTATATGGTACGGTTACTGGGCTGCTGTTACTAACAATAAGTTGTGTTTAGAAGTGAGGAAGAGGAAAAAACGACTGAAGGGACCTTGGGAGGACCATAGCATGAGAGTGGCCCAAAGCACCACCGAAATCATATGTGTACAAAGGGATATTATTATTATGAAGATGATGATGATATTCCATGAATTTTACAGTCAACAAGGGTATTCTCCTGCCACTACGGTCTTCTTGCTACTGCCACCACCACTTTCGGATGCGAAAGAGGTTACCATATTTGGACTCCTTATATTTGAGAAGTATCCATGGGGGATGCCACCATCATCTTACTTTTTGTTCCTTTGATGTTCCTTAAAGCTTGTCTTTATACGATGGTACAGGAGAGAGGCTACTCTCAACTCTTTTATGGTACAACCAAAGTGGTGTAAGCAGAGTATATTCACAGAGCTATATGTATGTGTTATATATGCATATAATGCACAAGTGCATCCATGCGTAGCCTCCGTCATTCTCTACATACATTGTGTGTCTTCACTTCATGTTATTCCTTTCCGTTTGTCATTGTAATGTGATGTGATGACTATGGCTATACTACTTAATGTAGAGGCTAGTTTTAGTCAAACTTCTTGATCCCTGTCCAGTTTTATCCTTTGCTGGATTTACTTGCTCACTTTTGGTGAAAGTCGCCTGCTTCTCTCTATTTTTATGTGAGTGTACAAAACATGTAACGTATTTGTTTGTCTCTATACGACTTACCTAGCCAAGAAGAAAAAATGTTCATTTTGGCTTTCATAGGAGGATAAATAAGTTTTCACTTAACTGCTCTCCTCGCCGCTCTCCATAAAAGGAAGGGTTCTTTTTTAAGTTTGTGGATTTTGAAGACATATGAGCTAAAATGATGATGTGATGAGTTTAAACTAGTAAAAGCAAAAAAGCACTTTAAACAAAGTTTTGTGTGCTAATTTTTTTAAAGGAAATTCCTTCCAATCTAGGTACACTTTTTAGTGGCACATATAAAATGTATTGAGAAAATTGAGTAAAATGCACTCAAAATACAAATAAAATTCAGATGACTGAAAGGGTAGGTATATACATATGTTTGTAGGACGGGTATCTAAATTATATGGGTAGAATATACTTATGAACGTGACGCACTTTGGTTTGGTAATTTTGATTTAAAATCGATCTGCTTTTTATGACCGTCTCCAGTTGTATCTTCTGCTGTTGTTTTTATGTGAATATTCGAGGAGAAAAGACGTTCAAATACTTCCAGTATGTATTTACGAGTGGTAGTATATAGGGCACAGATGATCCTTGGTAATATTTTTGCTCCTTCATTTTTACTTAAGAAATCAAACTTTTCAACTTAAGATTAATTCTGCGCATATTTTAAATTCTTCATGCATTATTCAGCTCCAGAAAGTATTCATTTTTTGCTGGAATTTCACCAAAAGTTGTTTTTACTGTATATTGTTTGGAGTGAGTTGTCTTTTGCTTCTCCCCTATTATCCTTCCCAGTTTATCTTAGTTTTGGTTGTTTATGAATGAAAAGATGAACAATATATATGAAGGACAAGTTCGCTTTCAAGTTAAGAAAGAAAAGAGAACATTCAAGTACAATATCAATCTGTAAACATGAGCAAAGGAGAAAGTAATATGAATTAACTTCTTGAGATTTGAAGACAAAAGCTTTCACTTTAAAGTTGAGACCGTGAACAAAACGCTATACAAAACTTCCGATTTTCGTAATATACGGGCATTCTGTTTGTACCAGACCAGAACCAGCCCTTTCTACAACGCTATGGGAAAAGTTCCTTGTGTGTTTGATACGTGACCGCTCGGAGTGGCTACTAGCCACAGTGAATTTGCCACCGTGAACTAGGTCCTTTATCGTGGCAAATAAAAATTTCATGGTGGCAAATGCCTGTTTTCATAGTGGCTAAAACATACCACCATGAAAACGACCATTTGCCACCATGAAAACGCGTTTTAGCCACCATAAAAAAGGCGTTTTAGCCACTTCGAAAATGCGTTTTGCCAGGATGATTTAGCCACTCCGATATGGAATCGTTTGATAAAAGGGCTCAACTCAAACGTCCAATTTGAGCTTGGGTGAAGCGGTGAAGGTACATTGTGTAAACTGCCTCTTGGCTAATTACAAATATGGACGAATGTGTATGCATAGGCTGACACTCTCTCTTCTCTTCTGCTATTCTCGTTTGCAAAATCATTTTCCCATGTATTTATAGCGGAGGCGAGTAATATCAAAGTAATATCCACCCAAATCTAAGTGTGTTTAGTGTTGTGTGTAATGGTAATCGTGCCTCATATATCTAAAAAATCTAAATCATTATCATTACAAACATGTTGTATATATACGTATTTTTATGCTAGAATTGCTGGATACACAAGAGAAGCTGAATCATTGTCCTATTCATGTTTTACAACCGGCACTCTTGATTTATTCTGACTGTAATTAAGCTAATTTTTAGTGAATAGGCTCTGGCGGCAGCATCCACAAGGCGCCTTGGTTCCTGGTTATGTGCCATG